>VRLP01005349.1:0-37830 GCA_009660295.1 Lophius piscatorius | reverse complement strand
CCCCCCCCCCCCCCCCCCCCCCCCCCCCAGTCCCCCCACTCCCCCCCCCCCCTTCTTCGGTAAGTTTCGGAGAGGGTCCCCCCCCCCCCCCCGGGGGGGGGGGGGGGGGGGGGGGATTCCATGCTGCTGCTAAGGGAAGAGACCCTTCGATCAAAATCTCCCCCAAGAGTCTGAGTGCCAAAGACTTTATAATAAACTTATTATATCACCGAAATTTCTGGGATATTATATCATGGATCATTTTCAAATTTTAGACCCAAATAGACCTTAATATCAGGAAGAACTGGAATGTTTTGGGATAAGTTTGGTTGCATATTTCTGGCACTAGGGTGAACTATATCTCCAAAATTGTCAGACCATAATTTCTCAGCTGTTGGTCCGAGTCTGTCAGGATTTGGTGCATATGGTTTGAATCAAAAAGATCTATCTTGTAAATATAGCATTTTACTCTACTAGTTCATATTTTACTCATTATGGTGAGCTTTGTCTTTACGAAAATCTCTTTTCGAAACATAAGATTAAAAGTTAATTCTTTAATAGACCTGAATGCGAGGAAGAACTGGGTTGATTTGGTCAGTTGTAAAATTCCCCTCCCTACGGGGAGCTTTATCTCTGAAAGTTTTTTGGTCATAATTTCTCAGCCATTTCTCCCATTTAGTCTAAATTTTGAACATATGAATGGGCTTAAGGAGATCTATCTTGTATATATATTATTGTATATATAGTTTTTTAGCCTTAACCCCCTTATTGTTGATCCGTTTTGGTCCAGCTTTGGACACTGGACAATATATCTTGTATATTATATTTTACTCTAGAAGTTCATATTTTACTCACAAGGGGAGCTTTTTTGTTATACAAAGCAAGGGATTGGGGACTTTTGGGGCATATAGCCTTGCTGTCTGGGACAACAGCACAGATCCAGTTATCACGCATTATCAGTTGTAATAAATCATCCATCTTTTCTTCATTCTCTGCCTTTTCTGATTGACCCCTGTTCTAACATGAATAGGCTGTTCCGTTTCACATCCTTCCCCTGTTCCCATAAAAGATCAATAAATAAACAAGAAAATTCAGTCAGTAGAGCACAAGCATGCCAGTGACAGCAGATCAAACTATGGGTCGGAAGATAAGCGCAGCAAACACTCTGGCACCCTCTGGTCACTGTGGATGGGTTCAAACCAGGAAAACATTAGAGAAATACAAACATAGAAACACACAATGTCTACCTGAGTTCACAGGAACTGGTTTACATTCATATAATTACTGTTGACATTAATCAGCCTGATATAAGCAGAAAGAATCAAAGATCTGAGTGAGTAGCAGTTCATTCTCCTCTGACGTTGAACTGAGGGCCTTCTTTGGTCTGTAAAATAAAAAAAAAACAATGTGAGAAACAACTGTCACATTTGTCCAGAGCTCAGAACAATTCCTCCAAAAATTTTATGTTGTGTGAATCAGTCAAGAAATATTTGTCTTACTTATGAATTACTGAACAATTGTTGTAGGTCAGTTTCTTCAGACATGGTAACTGTTCAATCACACCATCACTTCTGTTGATCATCTTCAGAAGCAGGAAGTTTGCTCCCAGGTCAAACTAGTAGCACACTATGCCAAAATCAAAAGAATTTCCAGAAGGTGATTGAAAGAGATGCGTGTGGGAGGGGCTCCAAAGCTGTTATGTCTCTGGGAATCCACTGATCCACAGTGAGACAGATTTTGTATGGAGCATGTATTGCATGTTTTCTGCCTTGTGCATTCTGTGAAATTGTAGTTAGGGATAACAAATTTCCCTTCGGGGACAATAAAGTATATCTCATCTTATCTTAACTTATTATCTCGTCTCGGAGAAGACTTGGATCAACGGTGAACGTTCATACAGAGTAGACCTCCTTCCAAATGTCCTCCAAGTACAGGCTGAATGCACATTCAAGAAGTTCCAAATGAAAATCTAGACAAAACATCAAAGGAATTTGAGGCCTCTCTCACCTCAATAAAGGTCATAGCCAGGACAAGACTTGTCAATTGTCTTTTGTCTTATTCAAAAGACACTTGACGAAAAGGACGATCTTTAAGGTGTGGAAAGGAGAACTGCTGACCCAGAAGAACATTAGGGCTCTTCTGAAATTGGCCATAACACACCTTGATGACTCTCTGGGCTTAAAGAGCATGTCCTATGGACTGGGCTGTTTAAAGACAGTGGTTTCCCTTACAGCTGGTATAAACCGAACACAGCATTCAACGAGAAGAATGCAGTCAAACATGCAGGTGGCAGTGTGATGTTGTGGAGATGCTTCGCTGCTTCAGGAATGTCAGGTCATCAGTCTTTCAGTTGAAACTCAAGTGAAACTGGGTCATGCTGGGAAAAAAAATCATGGGAAGAAATCAATCTCTGAATGGATTGAAAGGAATAAAAGGAATATTTTTGAAGAGATCTGGTCAAATTATGGACCTTAACCCCATTATGATGATGTTGTGGGACCTGAAAAGAAAGAAAAGAACAATTCATGCTTTCAAACCCTCCACCGTGGCTCCACAAAAGCAGTTCTTCAAAGAAGAGTCCACCTCACTGATGTCGGAGACCAGCGGTTTAATCTGATCTACACAAGGAACAAAAGGAAATCCATAAAGTACTTAATTATTATATTTTGGAAGTACATCATACTATTTCTTCCCATGTAGGTCAAACTATATGAGGAGGCTGTAATAACACAATTCCTAATAGCCCTGCACTACCTCAGGAGGCTAAGGCCGCCATAATTAATGTTATCTGCTCCACATGTGCTTATCATTCTGTAATAAAATATGATGTTGTTTGTGCATGATGTTTAAAATCTAAAGATCAGGATAGGCAGAACATGCTGCAACAATAACATTTGTGTTTGCAGGTCATTAAAGGGCTAATGTAGCTCAGCATAGGACATGATCTAACAAGTGGAGATAACTAACACACCCTGGTTACAGGTTTCGATTCTGCGTCTGTATGAATCATTTAGTACAGCTCTCACAGGACAAAGGCTTATGTAAGGCTCTGTCAGAGTTTTTCTTTTATTTGTGAATCCTATCACGTAACCTTTGTCCTAAAAACCTTCAGTTGGGATCTGTAGTGTATTGACTTTTCATTCTTTGTTGAATTGTTCAACAAACTGAATGAAAAGTCTCTAAGCACGGAATGAAACAATGAAAACTCTCTAAACCATTGTACTTAAACGATTTAAAGTGAAAAGCAAGACAAAAAAAAATGCAGTTAATGTAAAATAAATGAATTACATTGTTGTCATGACTAATTAATTTTACTTAAGCTCTGTACTTTGATCACACAAGCAATCACAGTTTCTGACTCAGGATATACGTGCTTTTATATGACCTTAATCTGATTGGAAATGTTTTTTTAATCGATAAACAGGATTTCATGTCATGATAACCATTAATAGTCATTTTTTCATGAGAAAACCCCCCCCAAAAAACTAGCATTAAGAACACACCTCCAAATAATAAAAGAGGAGCTGAGGAGATAATTTTTACGCAGTGACACGACCCCCACCCTGTGCTGACAGACACATCTTGGTTTGTGAAACGCTCTAACCTTTGGCCTGCCACAAGGACTGCTCAGACTTTGAAACCAGTGCAACACATTTGCACATCGTGGTAATCCCATACAGTAAGATCTAAGAACTATATAAGGCAGCGGAGCAACTCTTGAGAATTAGTCTTCACTTAAGGAGGAGGACTCTCCTTACGTTTCAGGATTCAGGGAGCTTTACCGAGCCCATCATGGGGGGTACCAAGCTCTGCCTTTTGCTGCTGATGAGCACATGCAGCCTAGCTCGTGAGTATTATTTATAAAAATGGAAGATCATAGAATTAAGGATACATTTTTACATTTATTTGAGAATAAACATAAGCAAGTTTTTATTTCTTCCATATTTGGTATTTAATGATGGTATTGTTTTTACCAAAATCCAGCAAGAATTAAGGATTTTTAGCAAATAATATTGAGTTTAAATACTTATAAGCATGTAATTACACATTCCATCCTGATTTAAGTGTTCTAAATGAAGTTATGAAGCAGATTATGCTTTGTCAATCTAAAAACTGTGTCTTTCATCCTTCACAGAACAAAATGTTGGAAATGTCGAGGAACAATCTCCAGTTTGCCTTTGTGAGTTATCTTTTTTAATTTTATAAATTACTGTTTAGTTTAGTGTTAAAAACTGTATAAACAATAAGAAGAGTACCTTATAAAAGCTTAAAACCTTGACTATTTTTTTTAACTCAGTATGTCCCTAAATGCAAATGGTTTGCTTGTTTGTTTGTTATGTCAACAAAACAAATCCATTTAACAATTCCAATGCTTTAATCACATGTCCTGTAATACATTTGACCCGTTCCAACAGCTTATTTTGACCAAATTAAGATGAAACAAGTCAGAAAAGTATATTTGTGTAGTTAAAGTTTTGACATATTTGACATATCATAGAAAAAGATGATATATATATATATATAGAGAGAGAGAGGGGGGAGGGATATCTGTCAAACTAATTTATTATTCAGAAGAAGGGAAAGAAAAATCATCACAAATTCCTAATAAATTACATTTTTAGGGTCAGCATTTCGAAAATAGTTTCAGAAATGTGTTCCAGATATTTGATTTGATATGTTTTATGTCAACCAGAACTTTAAAGAGAAAAAATATCACCTCTATGACGAGAAAGTTATGAAGGTTATGCAGGGTTAAGGATTTCCTTTGGGGTGTGATTTTAGACTAAAATAAAAATTTAATTTTATGATCATGCAGAAAAAAGGGGAATTTATTACCTTTGAATATTGAGCCATTTTCTGTGTTTTCGATGATATTTCAAGATCCGTTTAGAGTATCTCTGACAGTAAGCCTTATAAAGACTGAAGATTGATGTTTAGACTCATCTAAGTAATGTGTGGACTACTCTACAGTGTCCAAAAGGTTCAAGAACTTCAGGCGGTTTGTGTACGACTATGATGCTGAGACCTTCAATGGCGTGAAAGGAGCGACCAACGACATGAGCGGCCCGAAAGTTTCCTGCAAAGTAAATCTCACAAGACTCAAACCCAGCAGACCTTTAAAGAAAATAAAAAATTCCTCACCCTGGTGTTTAATCTTCTGCATAGGTTGAGGTGGAAGTGCCCCAGACCTGTAGCTTCATCATCCGCACCACAGAGTGCTCTCTGAAGGAGATCTCCAGAATGGATGAAGGTGGAAACCCCGTTTATAGTCCTGCCGCTGGCACCTCGGCTTTCAAAGCGGCCATGGCCAAGTAAGTCGCCTCCTTATCGTTTCAGGAATACTTTTAACTTTCATATTTAGTCATCAGAACACTATGAAAAAAAAAAAAAACGTTTTCTTGTAGAAATGACAGTAAAGAAACAATCAAACAACAACAATAAAATGTAATATTGATACACCAAAAGTACATTACTTCTTATTTTATAAATGTTTGTATTTTAATTTTCTAGTGAAGCTTAAATGATAACAATGTTCACCAACGCTCAAGATATTCTCTTCAAATAGTTTGTAGAGGTACACGCTGTAAAAAAAAAAACAGAAAAAAATAGGAATTATAGTTTAAAAATTTTATGACAGCTACTTCTTAATGTATTACTTTTATATGATATGAAATTTTATATGAAATTACTTTTATAGCGAAAATGTAAACCTTAAGTAATATTAATGGGAAAATAAAACAGTGTCGCAAGCAAGAAACAGTATTATTCAACTGATATTTTCACTTAAATTTACATTGTAAAGCCTTTCATCATTCAGCAAAAGCATAATTTCTACAGAGAATGAATTACAAAACAGCTACATACTACAATTGTTGAATAATTTGCCGCAAAGTAAAAATATATGGCTACATATAAGCTAATTTACTATAATTTCATATAATATTCTTGCATTGTGACCTTTCATATGATAAAACATAAAAGTAAGTGTTTTTAAGTTGATACTAGTGTGTTTTAAAAGCATGTCACCATAAACAGGTTTACAGTACATCTGTATTTACAATAATAAAGTTAAAGTTAAATAAAGTTGGTGCAATATTACGTTGTCTACTATGTGCGTTTTAATTTCTGCAATTTAATTCAAGACTTTGATTTTGCAAAAAGTGCAGCAGAAATATCTCATATTAGAGAAACAATTAATCAGTGAAAATGCATCAATTGCATTAATGTATTTCATAGACATGTATATATACGCTTTAAAAAATTTAAATAAAGAACTGCTTTATCAAAAGTCAAATGGTGACAGCAGAATACCATAAAATTTGAATTTGTATATCACTGTATTAGATACACTGATTCAGTTCATATATATTTTATGTCAAAATATCACAAATAAGCAGTGACCCTAAAAGCAAAAGTATTATTCTGCTGATGTTACATTTATATTTACAGTATAAAACATTTCACTACTCAGCAAGAATGATAATTTCTATAAAAAAAAAGTTAAAATATGGTATATTCTTGTGAAATAATGTTGATTCCAAAGTTATATATGTATGTCTTAATATATGGTAATTTACTTTTATGTAATGTCCTTGTAGGTCAAATCTGACATTTAATGTGCTACATGCAATGGAAGAACATAACTAGATAGATTCATTCTTACTGTATTTTTTCAGCAAATTACAGTAAAAAGTTTCACAGTATATAACTTTTATACAGTAATTTAGTGGTATCATCTACAGTTCTCATTTGTGATATACACAGTATCCATAAAAAAGCATACCATAATGTAAATTACATTGTCAACCTATTTTTTAATCACAATATTTTTACAACAAGTTATTTTTAAAGCTCAGTAAAATTGTATCAATGTACGATCAGTAATAAATGTCCAGTCATAAATGAAAGCATGGGCTGTAAGTGATGATCTGTCCACGTCCACAGGAACGCCTTGAAGATCACAGTTGAAGGTCAGACTGAGGTCAAGCTCTACCCTGAAGAAAACGAGCCCGTCAACATCCTCAACATCAAACGGGGCATCGTCTCCGCTCTCATGGTGCCCGTCATGGAGGAGGAGAAGAACAAAATCATGGTGATTTTCAGTCTTTACCAATCGTTTCAGGTCACCACGTCATCTGTTTGTGAGAGACTCATGCTCTGACAAACAAGTTGCACCATGAGTAGATAAGAGGACTATCTCGAGCTGCAGGTCAAAGTCCTAGATAAGTTTATCAGGCTGATAGCATCATCTGCTCTCATGGAGGGGGAGAGAGGGGGGCGCAATCTTTCAGATCACATGATAATCAGATTTAGGGTTATTGCTATAGAACAACGAAACATGTTTACTTCCTCAGCTCTGGCTATTTTCATAATATAGCAAAGTTACCCACAGAGTTCCCCGAGGATCTGTGCTTGGGCCAATATTATTCACATTATATTTGCTCCCTTTAGGCAACATTATCAGGAAACATACATAAACTTTCACTGTTATGCCGATGACACACGATTGTACTTATCAATGAAACCAGGTGAATCTAATAACTTATCCAACTTAGAGGCGTGTCTCAAAGACATTAAGACTTGGATGACTTGGCCTCCAGTACCACTGTGAGGAACCTGGGTGTTATCTTTGATCAGGATACGACCTTTGACTCCCACATAAAACAGATTTCTAGAACTGCCTTTTTTCATTTGCGTAATATTTCTAAATATACGGCACATTGTGTCGCAAAAAGATGCAGAAAAGTTAGTTCATGCATTTGTTACTTCCGGGCTGGATTACTGTAATGCCCTACTAGCAGGTAGTCCCAATAAGTCTCGGAAGCCCCTCCAGCTGATCCAGAACGCTGCTCACGTGTGCTGACCAGAACCAGGTTAAGAGAACATACCTCTCCTGTATTAGCTTCCCTTCATTGGCTCCCGGTAAAATCTAAAATCAATTTCAAAATCCTTCTGCTCACTTACAAAGCTCTTAACGGTCAGGCACCAACGTATCTGAAGGAGCTCAAGTTCCATATTGTCCAACCAGAACCAGATGCGCTCCCAGCATGCAGGGTTACTTGTAGTCCCTAGAGTCTCCAGAAGTAGAATGGGAGCCAGTGCTTTCAGCTATCGGGCTCCTCTCCTGTGGAACCATCTTCCAATCTCGGTTCGGGGGGCAGAAACCTTCTCTAACTTTAAAAGTAGGCTTAAAACTTTCCTTTATGATAAAGTTTATAATCCCTCTCTCTCTCTCTCTCCCGCTCTCTCTGTCTCTCTCTCTCACTCTCTTTTTTTTCAAACCCGACCGGTCATGGCAGTAGGCCGTCCACCATGAGTCTTGGATCTGCTCGAGGTTTCTGCCCGTTAAAAAGCAGTTTTTACCCGCCATTGTCGCCAAGTGCTTGCTCAAGGAGGAATTTGTTGGTTTCGTGTAGATAATTATGTAAAGAGTCTGGTCTAGACCTGCTCTTTCTGGAAAGCACCTTGAGACAACTGTTGTTGTGAATTGGCGCTATATAAATAAAGATTGATTGATTGATAACAGTGATTCTTACCATTTCCAGCCAACAGTTCACGGAGTCTGCCCCACTGACCTCACCGTCAACACCAGGAAGGACATCGCCACTGACGTGACAATCAGCAGGGATTTGTCCAACTGTGACTCCTTCTACGCCCGCCGACAGACCATCAGTCCGCTGGCCCTAATCACCGACATGGTGAGATATTACCAACCCGCCTCATCTTGTCGCCATAAAACCTGATGCCAACACTTGTTCGATTGGGGTTAGGCTTTTGGAAACATTAGAGTTCAAGCATGCATATTATATATTTTGATATGTGATGCTTCATTCACATCATGTGACAGATTTAGCATTAATAGAAAAGATTCTCATGTTTAAGATGGGTTTTTTATAAGTCGCTAATGGTAAATATATTCCCAAAAAGTTGGGGGTATTTTAAAAAGGTTATTGCTGACGCTGCGTCGGCTGCCGCAGATCCTTTGTAGTTACGCTATATACTTGTAATATTGCCCCTTCTGTGTAAGATGTGGCCCTTTTATGGCCCCTTATTTAGAGACATCTTGAATTCACCACTGATTTATGAGGAGCCATAATTTTAGGGTTTGAATGCTTTGATGGATTTCCCTACAAAACGGTTTAAAAAAAAGAGTTAAAAACAGACCATGTGAAACTTAAAACAAACACATAGACCTGTTATCTTGCTTTCCTTCAATCTGCCCATTCTGTTACTCTTACTAAGTATTTCTGTTCTTCCACCAGAGCCTACCTCTGCCCGATGTGATAAGCAGCACCCAGACCTGCAACTACAAGTTTGACAACCAGAAGAAGTACATGACCAGTGGAGTCTGCACAGAGAAACACCTCTTCCTGCCCTTCTCCTACAAGTGAGTTATGAATATCCAAGAAAATAGTGTGAAATCTACCATCCTTCCATGCTTGGGAACATTCTTACAATATGAATAGTAAGAATTTACCAAGCACATTGTTAAAATGTGAGTTGTAAAAATAAATTTTGAACTTTCTCACAATGAGAATAGTAAGAATTTACCTATAACATTCTTACGGTGTGAAAAGTAAGAATTTATGTAGCACATTATTAAAATATGAATAACAAGAATTGCTCTCACATTTTCTTTGTGAATAGTAAAAATTCACCTAGCATATTCTTACAATATGAATAGTTAGAATTTACCCAGCACTTTCTTACAATGTGAATAATGAGAATTTACATAACACATTATTAGAACTTGAAAAGTAAGAATTGACCTAGCACATTCCAAAATGTGAAAGCAATAATTTACCAAGCACATTCTTAAAATGTAAATTGAAAAATAAATTTTGCACTTTCTCCCAATATGAATTGTAAGAATTTACCTAAAACATTCTTACAGTGTGAAAAGTAAGAATTTAGGTAGCACATTCTTACAATGTGAATAGTACAAATTTACCCAGCATTTTGTTACAATGTGAATAATAAGAATTCCCCTAACACATTATTACAATGTGAAAAGTAAGAATTGACCTAGTACATTCCTGCAATGTGAAAGCTAGAATTCACCCAGCACATTCATAAAATGTGAATTGTAGAAATGTATCTCCCGCATTCTCATAATGTGAATAGTAGAAAATTTAACTAGCACATTCTTACAGTGTGAAAGGTAAGAATGTACATATCACATTCTTAAAATATGAATAGGAAGAATTTACATCACATTATTACAATGTGAATTGGAAAAATTTACTTTGCACTTTCTTGGGAAAGTGGGAGTAGTAAGCATTTACCCAGCACTTTCTTACAATATGATTTGTAAAAATCTATCTCACACTTTCTTACAATGTGAATAGTAACAATTTACCTAGCAGATTCCTATAATGTGAAAAGTACATTTATAGTCACGTCTCATTTTCACCAACAAGGGACAACACGTAGCATAGTTAGCAATGTTACGTGTTAGCAAGAATTTTGAATGTTCAAATCCACCTCAGGATCCACCTGGGGCCTTGAGTTTGCCTGCTCGCAAAGTATTTGAAAGCTTCCTCCCATAGTCCAAGAACACGCAGTATTGGTGAATTCATTATCATACGTGTGATGAACTGGGGACTTGATTGACTTTGTTATATCAGTTTGTTAAAAGGTCTCATTAACTCTTCAAATAGGTCTGAATATGGAATTTCCACCACGGTGAAGCAGACCGTTACGCTGAGGGAGACTGTCAAGATCAACGACAGAGTCTTCGACCGCAGTGAGTAGCTCACTTTTTCTTTTAAAAAAACTTGAAAAACGTGCTCCGAAAATGTGTTAAACTTTTCTGCATTTCCTGTGTCTACGCAGACGAGCACAACCAAAAGTCCCTGTCTATGGAAGTCGTGGATGATAAGTCCCCTGTGCAGAGCAAGGATGCTGTCATTGATACGATGAAGAAGCTGAACACCCTGTCAGAGACCCTTGAACGCGAAGAGCGAGCCAGCATCTTCAACAAGCTGGTGTCTGAGCTGCGCGGCCTGAAGGTCGATGTCTTGGTAGAAGCTGTTCCTGACATGATTGATGTGTCCACCTCTCTGACATGGCAAGCTCTGGTTCAGTGTGGCACCCCAGAGTGCACCAGTGCCATGATGAAGGAACTCAGGAACTTCGACAGTTCTGCTCTTGAGGTTGACGCCGTCGTCTATGCCCTGGGCATGTTGCCCAACCCCTCACGTCTCATGGTGAGCGACATGCTAGAAATGGCTCAGTACAAGCAGAGCAAACCCATCATGTACGCTCTGAGCAATGTAGTCCGCAAGTAAGTCAACCTATGATTATTTCTTCTTAATATAGTGAGTTTTCGTGTTTGCTTTATAAAACTAATTCCAAACCTCTTCTTAGACTGTACCAGGCTGAGGGCGTCACCCCTGAAATCAACTCTGTCTCTCAGTTCATGGCATCTCACCTGGGTGCTGACTGTTCTGGGGAAAAGGAGCTGACCTTCCTGACCCTGAGGGTAGGTACCCAGCTGTGTACAAAGACCACTTCACTCTAAAAAATGAATAAAGGCGACCTTTTGTAATCACTTAATTAAATGCAGGTAAACAAGATAAAAATGATTGTCTTTTGATTTAAGATTAATTGTCTGGGTTTCAAGCATTTTTTGATAAGTTGAATTCACTTAGTAATGTAAGTAAACCTAATATTCTGGCTTATTTTAAATGGAATTTGTGAGATAAGCGTCACTAATCTACACTGTAAAAAAAAAATTAAATGGTAGCACTTGATTAAACGTAAGCTGCAAATTGAAGTTGTTTGAATCTAAAATGCAAGTTGATGAAACATAATTTATTTGTCATACTTGTGGAAATTCAACAATTCTCTTTTTATAGTGTGTAATATTTGTCATAAAACAGCGCAAGAATCAAATTATGTCAGATTTGTGCACCAAAAATAAACAAATATTTATTTCCAGTTTTTCATTCTGGGTTTTTCTCGAAGTAAAAGATTTAATTTCCCTTTTTCAAGCTTAACTTATTCATTTAATATTAGCCCACCAACCAATTCTTTCTACAGTGTAGCTAATTATTATTAAATAAATTTGTCCATCCCTAGCATCTATAAAGCTACTAACAGAGCAAAACATGAAAAGGATATCAGGAATTTTTTTATGCATGTCAATTTAAAAACTCTTGGTCATATTGATAGTTATTAGGTAAACCAAATTAACTTAAGGAGCAAAAATTTGTGAGAATTAATTTTGATTAAAAAGGTCGTGCTGAGGCTCTGATTAGTTAATGGCAATTTAGTATTCTTTTGATTGTAATTCCCCAAAGTCAATGTAGTTTTGGTGGCTGAACATCATTTAATCAGAAGCTGTGATAACTCTAAAGATTTACCCAACTGTTGAGTAAACTTCTTTTGTAGGGTCCTAACAGGGTAGGAAGCACTCAGAGCGGCAAACCTGCAGTTCTTTCAGAGCCCAACTGAGGGGGGGCTACTCACACTTTGGGATTCACTAATCTGTACTATTCCATCCAGGTTGTTGGTAATATGGGAGATGCCATGGAGGCTGCTGACCCTGCCATAAAGACCACCCTGATGAAGTGCATGAGGCAGCCTGTAACCACTCTGTCTGTGCAGCTGGCCGCCATCCAGGCCTTCAGACGCATGTCTGTGACCGATGAGGTAACCAAAATTCAAATATGAACACGGTGGTCTCGTGGTCTACCGTTTTTGGCGGGGAGTTTCCAGAAATAAAATAACAAACCCGTTAATTTTCTTTTCTTTCTATCCAGATTCGCTCTAACCTCCAGAGGGTTAGCCAGTACACCAAAGGTTCTGTGCAGAAGCGCCTGGCAGCTTACCTGACGGTGATGAGGAATCCCCAGGACAGTGATATTGAGATGGTGAAGAAGCTGCTGAAGCAGGAGCAGAACCCACAGGTCAAGTCTTTTGTTTCCTCCCACATCTACAACATCATGTCCTCTACTGATCCTGAGACCAAGAGGTAAGATTCGGATGCTTTCGTGGAAATTTTGTGCAAAATTAACTACAAAGGTTATCACATTTAGCTCATTGTTTCGCATTTTATTATCAACCCAGGCTTGCAATGAGGATAATGGATGCCATGCAGGACAGTGAAATCACCACCCACACTGACTACACCGAAAAGTCTCGCCACTACAAGCTGGGTATGGAAAATGAGAACGTGCAGGTCAACATGCTGGGCAATGTCATCTTTGATCCCAGTAGCCGGCTGCCAAGGGAAGCCATGCTGGAGACTACCCTGAAAGCTTTTGGCTTCAACTTGAATATGTGGGAGGTGTGTAATACTGTAGATATGATTTTATTTCTGTTTTAAACCAGCAGAGAACTGTAGAAATCTGCATTCATTTGGGCCAAACCTACTCATGTGACACAAAAATAACAATATATAAAATATTTTGACCCAGATTTCAGAGTTTTGAATCTGTTTTGGTTTTAAGGTTGGCATGCAAGGAAAGGGCTTCGAGCCTACCGTTGACGCTCTGTTTGGAGAAAATGGATTCATTCCTGACACACTGTCCAAATCTCTGTACTGGGCAATGGACAAGATACCATCACTTAATCAAGTTTTTGGTACCCCGGAAGAACCAGAAGAAAGCAAGGTTTGTGTAATATTTTCATTTAAATCTGAATAATTTTATCATTTCTACAATACCTATATCAAAAATATTTCAACTTCCTACAAAGGTTCCCGAAAATCTTGTTGGAGAAATTGTTCGCAACTTCAACAAGCTGGTTAAAGATCTGCAGAGTCAGGAGTCCCCAGAGGCCATGGCCTACCTGAGGATCATGGGAACGGAACTTGGCTACATTAAAGGCAATGAACTGAAGGGCATTGTTGAAAGCGTAAAAATGTATGCAGAAATCTTCGCCTGGATCATTCCTAAAAGGGTACTGCATGTCAAATTTAAAAAATTTTGTCAGACTTGTGAGAGAGAATGAAAAGTGACTGTTAATTTTTATTTATTTTTTTTATCAGATCATGGCTAACCTGATGTCCAGCCCTAACAATGAGATCTTTGCCCATTACATCTTCATGGACAAAAAAATCATGCTGCCAACAGCATCTGGTTTGCCTCTGACATTTGCTCTGTCAGGCACCTTCGCTCCTGGCGCAAAGGGTGGCCTTCGCTTTTCTCCAAAAATGGTATATTCTCCATTTCTTGTTCCCAACTTTTCATTAACATGATATTGTATATTTTGCTTTTTTGCATATATATGCTTAAAAATCCTGAAAAGAGAAAAATTTAATCCATGATGATAATTCAATATATTTAGTAGTCTTATTGTTTGAAAGTGTTATGGCTGTATGATGGCAGTAGGGTAGTTTTTAAGTTGTCATGACTGTAACTGATTTAATGTCATGTTATTTGGGTTTTGTCCACAGAAGGAGCTGTCATTCATGCCCTCTATGGGAGTTGAGTTCATTACGCAGATGGGAGTCCATGTCCCTGAATTTGTTGCATCCACTGTTGAGATGCACACCAACATCTACCACGAGAGCGCACTGAACGCCAAGATCAGCATGGATGAGAACCAAGTCAAGCTGTCCATCCCCGCGCCACAGAGCACCAACAAGCTCTTTGTCGTCAGGTAACGAATAAGCTAAATTACATTCATATGTCAGAACTAACCATTTAAATTGGTAGTTTGAAATTATGTTTTGCGTTAGAGTATCAGTGTATTACAAAAAGAAGCAAAAAATGCATTCAATAGATTGCGAACCTCCCTTAAAGAATCCTTTTTAACAATTTAAATGAATCCAAACATGTGCATGATCAAAACGACTCACTTCTTTATCTGGATCTACCCCAAATTCAGTCATTCAGTTACTGCCGCCAAGTTTCATTAGAATCTGTCAAGGAGTTAATACATAATTGACAAAAATGGTCAAAATGGCTGTAACTTGAGATGGTAAAGCATATGACAGAAATAAATGGACATCACATCATTTCTTTCATAACTCATACTCTTATTCATACTCAAGTGCGTATCATATTAGTGTTATATATTATTGTTTTCTTGAGTGCATTTTTCTTTTTACTGTTGTATTTTTATTCATTTGTGTTTGGTTGATTTTTAATGTAAAGCAGAAAGCAGTAAATAAAGTTATTATGATCATTATTTTTAGTAAAAAGTGCTAATTTGCCCTTTTTCTGGATCACACAAATTTGATGACTTATTCCCAAACATACAAAACCGGACATCACATGATGGAGGTTGATGTATGTACTGTAATGCAGGGGATGTTAATTACATAATGTTCCACGAAAAAACGGATTGTCCTGTTTTTCTGTTTGAAATAGCAATAAAGTGATGATCGTGGCTGGTGGTCATGCTGCAGAGATCCCACACAATATGGGCGAGGCAAAGTGTGACAAGTACTACAGAATCAAATACTGCATTCATCTGGATTACACCGACAATCGTGGCAAGAATGATGTGCCTTACTTCCCTTTGAATGGAGCGGTCAGGTGAGAATCTTTGGTAATTCTCTCAGAAGTTATATCAATGACCGCACAGTTAAATGTCCTCAGAGATTGAAGAAGCATTCTTTTCAACCCAGGTACTCCCTGGACATCGAGCCGACCCCTGACATCTCTGAATATACTGCCGCCATCACCTACAACCTCCTGAATGAAGGAAAGGACGGTCGCCAGAAGGTTGATTCTTTGAAATTCGCCCTGAGAGCTGAAGGTATGAGCACTTCGTTTTTGGAAAAAATTAAATCAACTGAAATTTGTAGCACTGCACAAATTTACGTTTGAATTTTTTTTTATCATTTTATAGGTGCCCAGCCCACTGAGGCTACAGCCACCATGAAGTACAATAGGAACAGGAACATCTTCACCACCCAAGTTGAGATTCCCGATTTCGATGTGGAGGCTGGCATTAAGGTTGGCATGACTGACAGCAGCTCTAAAGGAAAAGTCATCAACATCGAGGTTACCAACAAGAACGTGCCCCAGCTCTCTCTAGTCGGCCGTGCCAAGTGAGTCAACCCAGCCACGAACTTTGTTCAAACACATCGTGTATAAATTAGAATTCTTAACTAACTTTCAAGTAATTCAGTGACTCGGTCTGTGGGTCATTTTCAATCCTGTTGTGACTTTTTCGATCAAAATTTCCTAAAATGTTTGTGTTTTTTTTGTGTTAAAGTGTGAATGTTTTTATTTTCAACATCATAGGTCTTAATTGTCCTAAATATCCTTTTTTTGCATTACAATGACCTGAATATTATGCAATTTCTTCAATAATTGCTCGATGGCATGCCAAAAAATTTTAGGTCTATGAAACCTGACATTTTTTCATATCAGTCTGCACTATTATTCATCAACTTGGGTGAAAAGAGCCATATTGTAGACAGACAGTGGTTACATGTGTCCACTGGGCCTTTGCTAAAATAGCTTGGTTGCTTGAGGTTTAAAGCTACATACTTTTCTGACATCCTAGTATTAACAACAGTATATGATGTTTTATCTATGGCAGATTTCAGGCAATGACTGAGGGCATGATGCAGCTTCAGCTGCTGGTCCCCTCACTGAAGACCGATGTCGCCGTCACTGCAACCGTGAGTAAAGCTGATGGACTCACCATGCAGATCAAGAGTGATGTCAAGCTCCCACAGACCACCTCCATCCAGGCAGTCACATTCAAATATGGTACGTTTGTTTAAGCAAATAAGTGCGAATGGAATTGATGACTTAAAATTTTTGTCTAAACACTACCCCAAATGTAAATTAAACTTCTAAATGCTTTGTGAATCAGGTGAAGAAGAGGCTGAGGTTCAGCTTATGTCCAACATGAATACCAATGCTAAGATCCTTGTGCCTTACACTGAAGCCCTCTTGGAATGGGTTGGACAGCTTGTGGAGGATGTCATGGATCAGCAGGTTGTCAAGACTGACATGAAGCTGCGTCATATCTTCAACAAGGCAGTTGAGGTGAGCAAATTAAAATCATCATAGGTATTTTTTGCAAACCTGCACTTTCAGTTTTTGCAGACCAAAGCATGAGAAATGTATTTTATTCATCAGGCCGGCAGTATATGGACGGAGAAGATCACAAATGGTGTTCCCTACATCGAGACACTGAGAAACAAAATGGAAGATGTGGAGATGCCATCGTTGCCTGAAAACCTTTACATGAATGCGTAAGTAAACACCCGGTGCGAAATTAATTATTGTTTTTCATATTGATAATAGAAAAAATTGCATGATTGCACCAGTCAATTCTCTGTTAAATTTAACAACTGTTTTTCTTTCACCCTTCCACCAGTGAAAGCACATTCAAATACCAGTACAATAAGAACTATCTGACCATCAGTGTCCCTCTACCTCTTGGTGGCAAATCATCGGAGGAACTGAGGGTCCCTGCAGTGGTCACCTACCCACGCATCTCTGTTTCTCACGGGGGCATGGGTGTGGCCTCAAAGGAGATCCAAGTCCCTGCTTTCACCGTCCCTTCAGAATATGATCTCACCATGCCTCTGATGGGAAAGATGGAACTGTCTGCCAGCGTCAAAAGCAACTATTATAATTTGGAAGCATCAATGTCTGCTGGTAACAACACCATGGATTCTCCTAACTATGCGGCCAGGTTCAACGTCAAGGGTGAAAGTCCGATTGAGCTTCTCTCCTTCTCAACTGAGGGTAATTCAATCTTTATCAATCTTATTGTTTCACTATTTTCAGCCTTGTACTTATATTAGGTGATATTAACCAATTTCTTTTTTTGTCTTTTAAAGGTGCAACAGAACTCAAAGAGGATAATGTTATGAAATTCACCCTTGATGGTTCCCTGAACCACATGCTCCTGAAGAGCAGTTTTAACGTGATGGAAACTTTGTCGGTCACCGAGAATCTGATGTCAACAGGAACGTACACGGTGTATGCTGTTTCCCCTATAGGTTTGGAGAATTCTCTGACCATTACCACCCAGTTTGGTTTAGATTCAGACATGCTCACTGGAGATATTAACTCCGAAGGAAGCTTGACTGTTGGATCCAAGACTGCTACCACCATGTATGCCCATAACTTCGCTGTTGAGCCATTTAAGAAGGAAGCAAGAATGGAGAGTTCACTGGTGGTGAACTCTGACATGCTGAAGGCTGGGAGCCAGATCAAGGCATCATATGCAAACGAGGAGCTTATGGTTGAGTCAAACTCCAACATGAACAGCGACCCCATCGAGCACACCACCAAGATGACCCTGAAGTACAAGGACAAGCTTACCCTCCACTCCAACTCTGTTACTAAGGCTGAGGAACGAATGCTTCGTAGCACCACAGATTTTTCTGCCCATGAAGGACTTCTGAGCCTCAGGATTGAGAATGTAGCTGATGACACAGTGAACCGTGCCTCCTCTGTGATCCTCGGTTCCTTGAACCCCTCTGCCTTGGAGATCAATTCTGATGCCTCCTTGAAAATCTTATCAAACCTTGTCACTCACAAGGCAACTCTGTCTGTGAACATGGATGGCCTGACCACCAGCTCTACAACAACTGCTCAGAATAATCTGATGACCTTTGAGAATGTTTTCCACGGCGGAGTTGATACTTCTGGCGCCACCATGTCTCTCACCTCTAAGGGAGCAATTAAAGAGAACAAAGCTATCCTCACTATTAAGGGAAAGATTGCAAGTAGGGATGTGTATCTCAATGGCATCTTTAATGGTAACCTGTTTGACATGAACACCAGAAACAGAGTGAACCTCAGAGTGAATGAAGACGGCTTGGTCTTCTCCAGCAGCATAGTTGGAGCTCTGAACGAGATGAGGACCGAAAATACCCACTCGCTGTCCATTACTCAATTAGCTTTTGCCCTTCACTCCAAGACTGACAGTGTCCTTAGCAAGGGCAACTCCTACATGCATGAGATCACAGTTAACAGGGAGAATTACATGACCTCAGTCATGGTGAAAAATGAACTGAACATCATGGAGATTAAGTTTGTGAATGATGCACTGTTGAAGGCAGAGGCATACAACATGGATTTCACCGGAACACTGATGGGAGGAAACTCTAATCAAAACCTGAAGCACACTTATGAAGTCAAGTTTATCGATATGGTCCTTTCAGCTAAATGCAACACCGTTGGTGAACTCCCTCAGACTCACATGTCACATGCCACTGAAATGGAGGTTGCTGGTTTGACCATGAAGCTTAACGATGTGGTTAACGTTGTCTCTCCATATCTTCGTCTGGACAGCACAGTCAAAATTGTTGCTGCACCCCCGACTCTGCACATTGATGCTATTTTCAACTCAGATGGTGAAGTGCATCTGTTTGGACACCAGAGTGGCACACTGTACAGCAAATTCCTCCTCAAAGCAGAACCCATGCTGATTACAAATTCATTTGGGTACAGAGCCTCAATCACCCATGAACTGGATGGTACACCCACAGTCAAGTCCAGTATGGACAGCAAGTTCAACAGCATGCTGAGCATCCGGGAGCAAACTGTCACACTGAAGATGTCATCCAAAGTAGACGAGCACACTTTTGAACAAGAAATGAGTGCTTATAACAATGCGGAGAGAATGGGTGTTGAGATGATGGGAGCTGTTTCAACCTCCCTCTACAGTGATGCCACTGAAGATTATCAAATCTCTGGATTTGTGAAATATGACAAAAATAGCGACAGCCATTTCATACAGATCCCATTCATTGAGAATCTGTCTCTATTGATTGAAGATATGATGAAATCCATGATGTTGCTGATGAACTACAGTGCTGAGAAGCTCAAAGATATTAACGCTGAAGAGATCAGTAATATTATTCGGTACGAAGTGTTAAAACTGGGTCTGGCCGTTGACAGGCTCAACTTCAACCTCTTCGTCCGTGACCTGAAAATGTTTATCAAGAGAATTGAATACTATCTTGTTCATCTGACAGCCAACTTCCCAACTGAGAAAGTGATGAGTGTGTTGAAATCCATTATGGACAATATCAAGGCTTTGATCAAAAAGTACAACATTGTTCAAAAGTTCAGTGCCATTAATGCCAAAGTTGAGGAGATCCTCTCCCACTACAGGGTTGAAGAGATGATTGGAGCCATCATGGATAAGGTTGTTGACTTCATGAAGCAGTATCGCGTGAGGGAAAGGATACAGTCTGCATTTGCTACTGTAAAGTCAATCAACATCCAACTTTATTTCCAGTCAATGATGTATCCTGCTCATTATATCATTCAAGAGCTCCAACTTTTTAACTTCAGACAGCCGATTGTTGACATGATTGAGGTTTACACAGGGATAGTGGAAAAAATCAAGTCATTTGATTTTGACACGTTCACCGTGGAGCTGAAAGACAGGATGGCCAATATGGGCCAGATTCCCTGTTTTGGAAAACTCTACGGAGAGTTCAGAGTTAACTCCCCTCATTACAATCTCAAGACCACAGCTGACTTTGAGAACGCAACGACTACTTCTGTCACATCAGAGTTCAAAATGAACCTTAAATCACAGGCCGAATCTACTTTGAAAGTCCTTGATTTCACTTTGGATGCAAATGCTCATGTTGCAGCACCCAAGTTGAGCCAGCTATCCATTACTGAGAACATCAATTTTCAGCAGTCTAGCTTTAAGCTTGACCACAAGGGAACGATGGCTATGTATGGTCTGTCCGCACAAGGTACAGCTAAAACTACGGTAGTTGCTGACACCGAGCTTTATTCTGCAGAGCTGGTCAATGAAGCATTATTTTCCATTGAAAATGTAGTTTCCGCCACTGTAGATACAATGTACAAACATAACCTCAACATGCCACTCCTCAGCATCTTCAGTGATACGTCATTGAATCAAAAGACCATCTTCCAGCTTGAAGATGGCACTGCCACTCTGAACTTTGAAAATAAGGCCAATGGAAAATATGCAGTTCAGGACTTCTCAGATGAGGGAAACCACGAGTGTAACATGGAGGTGGTCATGGATCTCCACACAGCTAAAGTGACTTTTAATGGCGAGACAGACAGCACCAAACTTAAAATGACTGAAAAAGTGGATGCAGAAATTAGCTTTTTCCGCCACGTGATTATCGGTGCCAAGGTTGAGATGGAAACAGCTTTCATAAAGAGCAGTGTCACAGAGATGAAGTTCCAGGCTAAGACTGAAGACCTGAAAATAGATTTCTCTGCTTCTCACCAAGCTGATCTGGCAGGACAAGTTGAGGGAACTCTCTCGAACTATGTGGTTGCTTCAGTCACACCAAGTGAGATTGTGTTTGACACGAAGAACAAAGGGAATGCCAAGATTCCCCTTCCATTTAGCCTGTATGGAAAGCTCGATCTACAGAATGATATATTCTTCAGCCTGAACCCTGAAGTGCAGCACGCTAGCTTAAATGGTCTGGCTAGATTCAACCAGTACAAATATTCCCATTACATCACCATGGACAACGGTGACAGAGAAATTAAAATATTAACCCAAATTAATGGAGAGGCAAATCTGGATTTGCTGAGGGTGCCTATCACCATTCCTGAAATAGCTTATCCATTTTCTGATAGGAAACCACGAAGAGAACGTGAATTTACACTGTGGGAAGACACTGGCCTGAAGGACCTCCTGATCACGACTCAGCAGTCATTTGACATGAGCTCCAAGCTGAGTTACATGAAGAACCCTGAGACCATCACCATTGACATTAACATGGAGCCACTCATCAATGCAATTAATACCAATGCCAAGGCTCTGCACAAGAATATGCTCATTGGCAAGGATAAGGCTGCTGCCATGTTGGCTTCATCTTATGATATTGCAAAGGCAGAATATGAGAAATATAGCATTGAGTTGCCCAAAACCATAACAGTCCCTGCCTACAAAGTCCCGGTGATGAACGTCGAGGTGTCTACATTCACTATCCCTATGCCTGATATCAGTCTCATCACAATGCCTACGCTGTATATTCCCTCTGCCCTTACCAAGATCACCCTTCCAAAAGTCACCTTGCCCAAAATGTCAAAGCTCGAGATCCCTGTAATGGGTGACCTGACCTACGAGTTCTCAATGAAAACAGCAGTGATCACACTCAAAACTGATGCCAGCATCCTTAACCAGGACAAATTCATCATCTCCCTGGATGCCTCTTCAACCTCTGAGTCTGAGTTTTTCAATGGAAAGATTTCTGGCAACACCAACGTGGACACAGTGGGCAAATTTGTAATGAACTCTGTCTACTCTGTGAAACATTCCATGCTAGAGGGAAACCATGAAAGCAACATTATCATGAGTTCTGAAAATGTGTCCACCGCCATCCACAATTCCGCAAAGATCAATCTGCTTGAAGAGCCAATGCAAATAGTCCAGCAAATTACTGGAAATCCTGAGGACGGCCTTGTTGTCTCTATGTCAGTTCCATCTGCAGGATTCATCGCACTCCAGATGCAAGCTAAGCGCTCACCATTAGTGAAAGCAAGACTCTATGGTCGTTACCCGGTAAGACGTCTTCTGCTTACTCATTATCTTTGATTATGATTTAGTATAAATTGTGTATTTACATTTTAGTGAAATGCCTTTTGCCTTCTCCCACAGTCCGAGCCAGAAACAGACATTGATATCTTTGGTCTGAAGATGTCTGTGATGGACTCTGAGAAGCTGAACCTTCAGACAACCTGGAATATGGAGATGCCAAATGAGGTTATGCTGCAGATGAAGAATCAGGTGCCTGTAGTCATGGAAATGGTGTCTGTTCCTACTGTCAGGACATATAACACCATCTCTAGACACGCTGGAAGCCTTGGGGGTTCCTTTAAGCATGCTAAAGCGCAGGGTAAAGAGATGGTCAAGATTGCTTTTAACAATGTTGCCGCAGTAGATCCTTCCAGTGTTTTGGCAATTCTCACAGATAACGCAATCGTGATCCTTGGAGAATATAGAAAGAGAGCTGAAATTGTTGTTGAGGCTGTTTTTAGATTCCTGAGAGAGACCACGTTCCAGATCCCTGGGTATGAACAGAAGATGTCTGGGTTTGAGGTCTACCAGCAATTCAGTGCTTTTGTTGCAAGTGTAATCGAGGAGGCTGTTGAAAAGATCCCAGAGTACTGTGACTCAATGTGTACCGACGTCATAGATTATTTAAACACCATAGAATTCATGCTACCTGGCTCCAATAACGTCATCAAGGGAAGTGAAATTCTTGATGACTTGTTTGAAGCTTTGACGAAATTTCGGACCCGAGTGACTGTCATTGTGAGAGGGCTCAGAGACATCAAGCTGAAAGAAATCCTTGACAAAATCTCCGCTATCGTAAGCTTTACTTTTGTGGAAATTGAGGCTTTGCTCAAAGCCCTAAAATCCCAGAAGGTAGATGAGTACTATACGTTTGTGACTGATGTATACAATGATGCCGCTAACTCTCCTGTCATGGCCGAGGTCGCCAACCAGGTTCACGAGGTTCGCATGATTGTTATTGAATACCTGATGGCTGTGAGAGCTAGACTCCAGATGATTTTCTCTGACATGTCCACTGAACAGCTTCAATATGACATCCAGTCCTGGATTGACTCGAATGTGAAACGTGTTAATGCATTACACAACAACGCCATTAAGACACTTAAAGAAACAACCAAAAATATTCAACCATTTGTGAGAGTGGGTGACAGACAGATAGACGTCGACATTCCACTACCATTTGTTGCCAAAATTAACTAATTGACAATTCTCTGACCAGTGTTTGTACTGACTGTGCCTTTCATGTTGTTACCATTTAAGATGATAGTACATATTCTTCACCGATGCGAAGCTAACCATGATGGCGATCTTTCCATTTTGTTTTTGAAATTATTAATCTAGTTTATTTCACAGGAAACTCCCAGATGTTTTTTTCATACTACTGTCCTCTCTTTATATCTTGTAATATTTAATAATAAAAAAAAACATATGTGCCATTCAATAAAGACAGTACAGACTGCATTTTCTTTGCATTGGTAATTTTTTAACATAAATATCTGACTGATGTCTGTGTTGGTTTACAGCTGCACCAGTGGGATGAATATTGGAAATATCATAGATATATTCTAAGCTCTGGTGAACTTTTATGACGCAAAATTATTCCTACAAGATTGTGTAAAGTTGTATAGATTGCCATCTTATTGGCTTGACACACCATAATTTAACCTTTCAAATACTCAAAGAGTAAAAACACACCTAAAATCAACAGTCCCATGATAGTTTAACACTCATAGTAGGACTCTTGGACTATGAAAACCCTCATCTAGATATCAGAATGATCATTATCTTGATAGTTATTTAAGAAAATATTTCACTAATTGTGTATTTTAAAATATATATGTATTAAATTATTATCAAATAAATTTTATTTATTTAGATACAAATCATAGTATAATAGAATAAAAAATGTGTAATTATTGTCCAAGCTTTGCAGGTATGATTCTCAAGGCTGGAGGCAAAAGTCTTGGTAAAATGAAAAGAATTTAAAAAATCTTGGAGAGAAAAATGAATTAAATAAAACTGCAAAAAAGTAAATAGCTTTTTTGAATCTGTGAAATGGATTTATATAATGATCCGGATCAATCCACCAAAAGTGAATACATTGTTCCTTTTACCTTTCTATCTCAAATCAAAATCATCACAATCAGTCCATAGCTATTTGAGTAATCCCCAAAAATATCAAACACCAGTCAGAACATAACTTCCTTTGCAGATATAATAAACACTCAATAGAAACTCCATACTGAAAATAACAATGGTGCATAATAAAATATGAAAAAATCTCCCTACAGACCATTAATGTGTGCCTATGAGTCATTTGTATGCTCAGGTCTAAATTTAGCAGAGATAGAAATAGCTTGTGTGACACAAGAGCTCTACAATGAGAATAAGTCACTGTGACGGTTTGTAACAATAGGAAAAGGATACACACCCTCTGATTACATGAAAACATTTTTCCATTGTGTCTATTGGATATGTGTAATCCTTAGCAACGGTGGAAGGAATAATGATATTCCTTATTTCACCAAAGGTTGATTTAAGACATTTAATGTGATTTAAAGGTACACTGAGGTACTGTGAACTAACTAAATAAAAAGATAAAAGAATCAGTAGCACAGGATATTAGCACACTGTAATTCTAATTATTGACTCTTAAATTTGTAAGCAGAATGTTCGTGCCATGTCTTGGTGCAGGTTTTAATTATATATGCATACATCATATTTTTGTACATGTAATAATTGTAATTAGCAAATTATGTGGTAATTTTAGCTTCCTGATATATACTGTAGTGTAAATACAACAATGATAATTATGGAATATCACAGTATGGCAAATACTCAAATGTAGTTTCCTCATGACTGTGCATACTTACTTACATTCCACCATTGATCACTGAAGGTGTGTTTTACACTGATCAGCCATTACATTAAAACCCCTGTCGAATAATGTATAAGAAAGTGTATAACAGATTACTATTCCAGCTTTCAAATAGCAGAAAATTATAATAATCTTTAAAAAGCGATAGATTCCTTCATCTCTGATCAGCCGTAACATTAGAACCACCTACCTAATATTGATTTTTTTTTGTGTGTGTGTGTGTTCAAATAGCAGAAAAACAACAATCATCTTTAGAAAAGCAATACATTCCTTTCTTTCTGGTACTATCGTTGATATACACTGAATAGCCATAATATTAAGACCACCTGCTTGGGTTAGGTAGGTCGGTGCATATCAGATGTTAATTTTCTTTGTGTTCAAGTACCAGAGAAGATAATCTTTACAAAAGCAATATTCGGTCACTTCTGATCAGCCATAACATTAAAACCACCTGCCTAAGACTGTGTAGGTGCTCTTTTTGCCACTTACACAGCCCTTCGGTTCATCTGACAGTTCTCTATCAGAACCAAAAGGAACTTTTCAGCAATTTGTGCAACACAACACAACACAAGCTAGACCACACTCATCAATGAGCTCAGGGCACCTTTGACTCCGTTACCAATCCACAAGTTCTCCTTCCTTAGACCACCTAGGTAGGTACTAACCACTGCAGACCATGAACACCAAACAAGACCTGCAGTTCTGGTGATGCTTGCCCACTACAGTCGCTTGGATCCTTGCACTTTCCCCTTTATCCTGCTTCCAACACACCAAGTCAAGGAGAAAATCTTCACTTACTGGCTAATGTATCCCACCAACTGAGAGCTGCCATGATAACCTGATAAACAATCGTCTAATAAGACTTATCAGTGTCTCTAATGTTATGGCTGATCCACGTACAGTGCATCCGGAACGTATTCACAGCGCTTCCCTTTTTCCGCATTTTGTTATGTTACAGCATTATTCCAAAATTGATTCAATTTGTTTTTTTCCTCAAAATTCTACACAAATTACCCCATAATGACAAAGCAAAAAAAAAGTTTGTTTGGAATTTTTGCAAATGTCTAAAAAAAAAAAATGAATGAAAACCTAATATGTACATAAGTATTCACAGCCTTTCCCATGACACTCAAAATTGAGCTCAGGTGTATCCTGTTTCCACTGATCATCCTTGAAATGTTTCTACAACTTGATTGGAGTCCATCTGTGTTAAATTCAGTTGATTGGACAGGATTTGGAAAGGCAAACATATGTCTATATAAGGTGCCACAGGTTGACAGTGCATGTCAGTACAAACCAAGCCAGTAAGTCCAAGGAATTGTCTGTAGACCGCCAAGACAGCTTTGTATCGAGGCACAGATCTGGGGAAGGGTACCGAAAAATTTGTGCAGCATTGAAGGTCCCAATGAGCACAGTGGCGTCCATCATCCGTAAGAAATTTGGTACCACCAGCACTCTTCCTGGAGCTGGCCGCCTGGCCAACTGAGTGATCGGGGGAAAAGGGCCTTACTCAGGGAGGAGACCAAGAACCCGATGGTCACTCTGACAGAGCTCCAGCGTTTGTCAGTGGAGAGAGGAGAACCTTCCAGAAGGACAACCATCTCTGCAACTTCACCAATCAGGCCTGTATGGTAGAGAGGCCAGACAGAAACCACTTCTCAGTAAAAGGCACATGACAGCTCGCCTGGAGTTTGCCAAAAGGCACCTGAAGGATGCTGATGAGACACAAAATTCTCTGGTCTGATGAAACAAAGATTGAACTCTGACCTGAATGCCAAGCGTCACGTCTGGAGGAAACCATGCACCGCTCATCACCTGGCCAATACCATCCCTACAGTGAGGCTTGGTGGTGGCAGCATCATGCTGTGGGGATATTTTTTATCGGCAGCAACTGGGAGACCAGTCAGGATCGAGGGAAAGATGAATGCAGCAATTTACAGAGACATCCTTGATGAACACCTGCTCCAGAGCGCTCTTGACATCAGACTGGGGCGAAGGTTCATCTTCCAACAGGACAACGACCGTTAGTACTTAGCCAAGATAACAAAGGAGTTGTTACGGGACATCTCTGTGAATTTCCTTGAGTGGCCCAGCCAGAGCCGACTTGAACCCGGTTGAACATCTCTGGAGATCTGAAAAAGGCTGTGCACCGACGCTCCCCATCCGACCTGATGGAGCTTGAGAGGTCCTGCAAAGAAGAATGGGAGAAACTGTCCAAAAATAGGTGTGCCAAGCTTGTAGCATCACACTCAAAAAGACTTAAGGCTATAATTGGTGCCAAAGGTGCTTCAACAAAGTATTGAGCTAAGCCTTTGAATACTTACGTGTATGTATGTATGTGTGTGTGTGTGTATATATATATATGTTATATTTTCATCCTTATTTTTAATTAAGTTGCAAAAATTTCAAACAAACTTTTTTCGCTTTGTCATTATGGAGTATTGTGTCTAGAATTTTGAGGAGAAAAATTAATTTAATCCATTTTGGTAAAAAGGCTGTGTCATAACAAACTCAAAAAAAGGTGATGCGCTCTGAATACTTTCCGAATTTATACTTCTGGGTAATTTGAGCATGACAGAAGAACTCATACACATTGGTTGCTCATTAACAAAACAGCAAAAATGCTCATAATTGTAAATGAATCAATTAGTATTCATTTGAATAATTTGAGAATAATGCTGACTGTGATATGGTAATAAGTTATTTATCTGTCTATAGGGGGAGACAATGAGGCAAAAGAATGGAAAAACTAGAAGTGGTGATTCACAATGATTCTTTTATTGACTTCCCCTAGACTGAACAACTTGTTCCCTCACATTGTGGTTTTTCCTGACAAAATTTCCATTGCTCCCAATCAACATACGGTTCTGCACTAGAAAACTTCACCGTCTGGTCAGTGAAAATAACCTTACAACACTGGAAATCAGAGGCACATGAGGGGGGCCAGTGTGGGAAAATTAACCAGCACAATGCATTCCAGTCCGGTAAGTCAGCAAAAAGCCCAGCAACAGAAGGCAGGGAGGAATGTGACTTTAAACCCATTGTTAGTCTGACTGGATTTATAAAAGATGCTCCTTCAAGCTGATTTATCTTTGCCCTAGTTACTTCCTGAACCAAAGATAAAATACATTTTTAAAAATGAAATTGAACAGTATTTCATGATTAAATAACTCCCGTGGTGAATCCACTAGGTTTTCTTTAGCCAGGATTCCAAGTGTAGCGCCAGTGTCTGTAATGGATGTTCATAGCAGTCAATTGAACAGGCTCTCTCTCTATTGTGTAAAAGGACAGTAAAACAGCATTTGTGGAGACGCAGTCAAACATGAGCTGAATTTATTACACCAGTATTAAAAATAAGCTCAAATACATTGCTTCCTGTTGCCGTCATCCAACAATATGTCTGATCAGATAAATCTGGAGGTACATTCACAATCATACCGGAAGACATTAAGTGTATTTTTGTGTGTTCATAGAAGGCCAAATCAGTTTTACTGCTGTAAACAAACCTCACACTAATAAAAAAAAAAAATACTCCTTTACATTGAATCTGCGTATAGATTCACTCAAAATCATACTTTTAACTCTGTGGAATCCTTGTGGTTCAACATCATAACATAAAAACACTAATTTTGACATTCTCATTGCCATCAGATGGCCCCATCTGGTATAACAGTGTGCAACAGGCTCCTAGAGCACTATAACAGCCATCTCTTCTCTTCATGAGACTTGAAAAAGTCATGTTTCAAGCAGTAAAACACTCAAATACGGCTCACATGCTCAATTTCTTCCTATATTGGACTCAATTAACTGTAAAATAAAGTGGTACCTTAACTGAAACTGTCACAAAAACATGGTATGTGCTCCAAAACGAATTGGTTCGGAGATGTATATTCTTCTGGTATTTAAAATCATTGTTCAACTCTGTCAGTCAGAATTTCCGGTTAACGTTTATATACTTACAAGCTACATATAGACAATAAGGTTAGCCCTTTTCAAGCCTGGACAATGTGTAGCCTCTTAAACCAGTAGTGAAATCAAAAACTAGTAAATTAGGCATTGTAATACTTTAGATGTGGTTCCAACTAACAAACCTGAGACAACTCCTTTAATTAAGTTGGCATAAAGCATCTTTGCACTAACTGCTTTCTATAAAACTTGTATGAATGAATGAAGTGTCCATGTGTTGTGCAATTCCCTAAAATCAAACAGTCATTTTACAATACATAAATAATCAGTGCATTTCTTTTTATACTGCTTTGCTTGATCTTGGCAGTGAGGCAAAGGCCTGCAAACACTTGGAAACAGTGAGCAAATTGAAATCTTGGCTGCAAAGCAGGCCTTTGGGAAAAGGCATGTAAATGATAGAAGGGGGGTAGGCTAAATAAGTATGTCCTTTTTACCCCTCAACTTAACAGGGTGCCACCACACACACCTTATTATCAGGTGATTATTATCAAAACAACTTGTTTGCAGTCATGGCTCAACCAAGCTTGTGTCATTAGCAGGGGGTTTCCACAGCGTGGTCATGGCCCTCGCATGTCCAGACACAGATCCAGGAGGTGGAAACGTCCTGGCTGTCTTTGCGTCACGGCTCTCCAGACAGCGCCGATTCACATCAGTACGCAGCATTTGAGGCAGCCTCCTGATGGCGTTTTCCGTTTCTGTAGGGATGCCCGTGTTGCAGTTTCGAACACCTCCCAGATCCCCTCCTTGGTTTTGGCAGAGCACTCCAAATAGTCATATGCGCCAATGCGCATGGCCATGGCGCGGCCATCCTCTGCTTTCACAGGCTCCAGCTTCAGTCGGGACAGCTCGTTCTTCACGTTCTCGTCGTTGCGCAGATCTTTCTTGTTGGCCACTAATATAATAGGCACATTTGGGCAAAAGTGTTTCACCTCAGGGACCCACTTTTCAGGGATATTTTCCAGCGAGTCCGGACTGTCCACCGAAAAGCACATCAAAATGACATCCGTGTCCGGATAGGAGAGAGGGCGCAGGCGATCGTAGTCCTCCTGACCAGCGGTGTCCCATAAAGCCAGCTGGACTTGTTTGTTGTCCACTTCTATATCCGCCACGTATGTCTCAAACACAGTCGGGACGTAGACTTCGGGAAACTCGTCCTTACTGAACAGGATCAGTAGACACGTCTTCCCACATGCGCCATCGCCAACCACCACAAGTTTCTTGCGTATGCCTGCCATTCCTGCCATTTTCCCTAACTGTTGATTCCACGTAGCACTGTAAAAACACAGCTTCACTCGCTGTCCTTGCTTTAATCTCTAGACCAGTCGCGTATCATTGGCCGCTCCCGTCTCGTTATTCCGGAATTTTTTACCAGAAACTACTCTGCCCTTTTTATAAAGCGCATGGAGGTTTCCTAAATATAGCAATCCAATCGGAGATAGGGAGATGAGCTCACAGTTAGTAAACGGCGAGGTGATTGGACATCAGCGGGGTTCCTGATGTAGAGGAGGGTCATGGACCACGAGGACCCGCCCGACCCGGGATCAGCCTAAAACCACCCAAAGACAATGTCTTTACGCCAAATGTTGTACTCTCATCATTATACCATTTATAAAAACACAGTTAAACATTTTCTATGAACTCAGTCTTATACATAGACCGGTTAGGGCTTGTATTAAATAAGCATTAACATTGTTTGATATTCACAAGCAGCGTGTTGCGCAAGATTCTGTGTCAATCTATCGGATGGCAGGTTGTATTTATTACTATTAAACGCACTTTAAAGGGATCGAGCTATCAAATCACGTTGACAAAAGGTAATTTTCATTGACATTGTTAGACGCATGTCTACGTAGTTCACGCTATTTACAGCGAGGGGGCACTAGCGGAGGCAAACGCCGAGCTCTCTGACTGACTATCAAGTCTCACTAAATCACCGCTCTCTCCAAGGAAACAAAACAATATAGACTCGGGTTGACGGCGTGCATCAAGCTTAGACCCTATCTCGACACGACGACGCGTGAGTATCTCCTCTCTGTGTGCACGAATCTCGAAGGCTTTGCAAGAGCCTCTAAAATTGAACGCGTCTGGCCATGGAGTGAGTATTTCCCCTTTTGTTTAGCGGTTAAGGCCCCTCTGTTTGGAACTTGAAGGGGGGCCATGTTGTGTAGCCTCTGCTCCGGTTGATGTTTCAGCTACAACAACTTAGCAGTTAGCATGTGCTTACATTAGCATTAGCTAACTTATCTGGCTCATTGCAGACAGCTAATCATTTATTTAGAGCTAACACAACACCAACTTTACTTGTCTCACTATTGAACTGTCACCTTGTAATAAATTCAGTAATTACATTTTAATTCCGTCTACCGATAATCAATAACAAACAGAGGCCTGTCGCTCTTAGCGTTAGCTTAGCTAGGGATGTTGCTAAAGCTCGCTCCGGTGTAGCTAAGTAACGCCAAATGTATTGGCGTTAATACGTCTTAATACGTAGTAAGAAATTGAAAAAAATAATAAATGGACTCAAAACTGTGAAATGCTTAAAGTCAATGGCTATTAGCCGCCGGAGATCAAAATTTTTGACAATGGCCAGTGAAAGCCGACAAGTTAGAACAGCGGGCTCGCTAGCATGGTTAGCTGTCCTGCTTTATGAAAGGTTTTCCACAGTAATTAGCATTGGTAAATGTTATATGTGATATGTTGATACATATCACACGATTTCACAAACCGTCACCAACTATCACCTGGGTGTAAAAGTAAACACTATGTGATGATTCAGTGCCTTTGGCCATTAGCTAATCAATAACGTGTTTGCATTTCGTGTTGAAGTAGCGACATCAGCTAAGCCAACGCCAGCTAGCATTCTTCGTGATGCTAGCTACAGACATTGTTTTTATTTGTGTGTACAGGTTATCTTTGAAAAGTTCGTAAGTCTAGGCAATGTTCTTCAACATTTATACTTTGCATCATATTCCAGACATGTTGTTAAATTTTGTATAAATGTATTTATTTATAGGGGTGTGATTATTCTGGAAAACAGTATTTAAGTTGTACCATTTCTCCAGGTTCTGTTCGTTTGTGTGCATATTTTAATGGCAGATGATTTGTTTCCCGGTTTGAATAAATATATCGGTAGATGGCTACAAGTTTTGGCTTTGCCATGGTTAAATTATTTCACGTTACAATTTCTTTACATCACACACCAGCCATGTCATGTGATTAACATTTAATCAAACGTATATCAACGTATTTACAAGGATATAATAATCCCAGCTATTAAAATTAAGTTGTACAATTAGGTTCTATCCATGTTGTACTCTGGAAGATGATTTGTCTCGAGGTTTATAGAAAAGTAATGGATGAAGGCCATATGTCTGGTGGTAATAATGGTTCCGTGATAAAACCGGTATGACATGAGTGAACAGGTATTGCTTATAAATTATGTACTGCTACATGTAAATTTATACATAAGGAAAATTTCATTATCACTCTGTAAACTTCAGATTTGGCCCAGATGTCATGCCACTGTTACACCTGTTTGCCTCAACTCAATCATTCCTGCGTCAAAATAACAATACATTAAGTCAAAAAAAATTTCACCTAATTAAGAGTTTAACCTTACTTTGGTCAAAGAAGTTCACTGAAGATGGGCACAGTTCATTAATAAGTTATAGTTTGCAGAAGTTTACAGTCATTGTTGCGCCTGCATCATGCCGCCTGAAAAATGTTGTCAGAAATCGTGAACTGAAAGTAAAAGCACTGGAACCAGCTAAGGATTAAACATGGTGATATTTATCCTTGTCATGTTCTTTTGTTTCGATCACGTAATGGATGATGTCTTGTGGCTTTAAGGTAAATGGGTTTGGCTATTGTAATTAATATTTGCATTACAATTAGCGATTCATCCGTCAATCGGCCAGGGGCCTAGGATGATGGGATCGGCAATTGGCTGAGCAGCCGCCCTGAGGCTGATTCGGTGCTGGTAACGTGCACACCAAGCATAAGAGACCATGGCTACAAACATCTCACAAGCAAACCAGAAAACCCAAAGCTCACAATTTGTTACACCAGTAGGGTCTAAATAAGCTTTGGAGGAACAACCCACGAAAAACATTCAGCAGAACCAACCTGATCACACACTTCAAATATAATCACCCTGACGAAGCCAGCAATTTTCAGAAATCAGAGAGCATTTAAAGCTTGCGAGGGCGCAGAGCCACCCGCGTTGGTTAATCCCCAGCTCCTTCTTGTGGTTTAACTCTCAGGTTACGATGATTCGCAAAGAATGGCTTGTGTTTGGCAAGGGATGGCTTTAAACTATTGCGAACTGTCATACTTTCATGAACCATACCGTCTTTCTTGGTTGCTAACCAGTTGAGGGTTCACACAGGCAGTCATGAAGATTTTGTACGTGCTGTGTAAAAATATGCTGGACAGCGCACTGAGCCACTTCTGCCATTGTGTCTATTTCTGTTAGGCCACTTTTCTCCTGTGCGGAAATATTCCGCTCTCAGAAATTACATGTAACCACGCAACAGTATTCAAATCTTTTTGGGAGCAATAGAATAATAAGTATCAGGATATGGTCTTAGTGAGGATATAATAATGTTTTTATCTTCGAGCACACTGACAGGATACTTGGGAAAAAACAAAACAATATCAGCTGGTATACTACTATGCATACTAACAAGTATTGACTTTATCCAGTTATAGGAAATATGTCATACCAATTGAGCTATTAGCATCGGAAAGTCTCTGGTACACAATTTAATAGATATGACATGTGCAGCTAATCACATTAAGGAAGGGTACATGTGCGCACCTAATTGGAGTGACTACTGCATAGAATAATAATTAAAATTTTCTTAAAGGATCGATTTTTATGAAGTCCATATTTACCAAACCTAAGGTATTAAAAGTAAATAAAGTAATACATTCCGTAGGAGCTGCGCCAGATCACACCTTCCATCGGCCGTCGTTGTCCCGAAGGTTTTCGGGGTTGTTCCTCCACATCTTATTTTGTCCTTACCGGTATTACAAATTGTGAGCTTTGGGTTTTCTGGTTTACTTGCTAGATGTTTAGACCCATGGTAGCTCATGCTTGGTGTGCGTGTATGTTGACTGCATGCTGCCAGCACATTACCCTCTGAGTGTGGATGTTCAGCATCAAACTAGGCCTCCCGGTGCCAATCGATTGGGCAGCTGATCAATCGTTGCCCCTCTAGTTGCTACTTGTTATTAAGAGAGATGGAGTGCCCAATCTTCATTTCATTGAACATTTAACTCCAGTACCTCTCAGAATCTGTCAGTGTTATATTTATTGTTCTATGTTCTGATAAGGTCATAAGACCTTAAACAGTCCAGGTTCATACAGTGGATTCATATAATTCTAAAGGAAACACCGCTCAAAGGTTCCAGTTGAGCTGTCATTATATTAAGAGTGTGGATCTTGGTAAATTATTTATCCGGGTTGGTAGATGAAAAATGGGTACACAAGAGGATTAGGATGAACTCAGCAAGTACTCAACACCCTGCATCAATACACAGACAGTGGGGTAAATGGTGGTTAGAAATTAACTTATTTACGTTTTTGTGAATTATACATTTTTTCCAGGTACAGATTCGAGGCCTCTCAAACGATATGGCAATAGACCACAATGGCTTGTTGAAAGATTCCCTATTCAACAATCATAATTTTTTGACAAATCTTAATTTTATTTAACTTTTAGGCTTTCCCGTGGAATGAGCGTCCCATGCAGCATCCTAGGTATGAATGACGTGGCCTGGCAGGAGACAAGAGGAGGGATGCTGCATGCAAATGGTGCTCCTGAGGCTGGTGGTGTCAGAGTTCATGGTGGAGTCGCCCTAGCCACGGTTGGGGGAGTTGGACAGGCTCCCGGAGTTCCACATTTACATGGCATGGACAGGGTTGTAAACCCTACACCAGGTACCCCACAGCCTCCGCTGAGTGGACGATCTCAGGACGACGCCACAGTTGGATACTTCTTTCAGAGGCAGTCTGGTGAGCAGCTTGGCGTTTGCACAACCAGCAAACACCGATGGCCAACTGGAGATGCCAATCATGTTGATCAGGTAAAGCATCTTTGTTAAGACAATAGTCGTTGAAATTTATTAATTTTAGTGCAGTATTTAGTTCCACTGATGCCATAACTGTGAATAGAAGGCCTGGGCAATTAATTGTAATAAACTTGCAATTTTGATTCAAGAGCCCAAGAAATCTAATTTCTGAAGACAATTATGCAACATTTTCATTATGATTATCAAGTGCATTAAAATGAGAACACTTGCTTTCTGCTTTTACCAATGAGAATCCAGCGTTAAACCGCATGATGCAAGCAGCAGTCACTGAATGCAAGATTAGTAGGACAGTTGTACAGAAGTATTGGATAATCTTATCTACTGTGTGATACTGGATCATTTTTATGACCTTAGAACCTTCTTTATGACCTTAGAAATGCAGTGTTTGGTTTTCAGACGTCAGCATTTGTTCTGTGTTTCAGTTGTGGTTGGAGTGAAAAGGGGCAAGGAAATGTTGTTTGTATGGTTATCAGATGTATGTTTGCAATCAGTTTCCTGCATTAAGACTTTAAAAAAAAACATTTTTTCATCAAAAGAGTACAGTTTGTAACACTAGTGGCCACACTGAGGCAATATAGGTAGGTATATAGGCCAATCAGCCACAACAATAAATAAACTGGTTCTAATGTTGTGACTAATCTTTTATGGCAATGTAATATTCTGTTGTTGTTTTTTTTGTTTGAATTTGGTTTTATTTTATTTTTTTACCTCCAGTTAATTATAAGACATTAGTATTCTTTAGAAACCATTGATTATGTTAGGTGCTGAGAGAGCATAGCAGATTATAGATTGCAACAAATCCTAAAGAATAATGGCTTTATTTACGTAAGTAATTATAATAATAACGTAGATTTATATAGTGTCTTTCATAAAACCCAGATGTAATTGTTTTCATATACATTAAAACACTGCAAAAAACTTGACACTTTTAATTCAACACATTGCAAATTCAAAATTGGCTTCTGATTTTATGCAAGCTACAGTAACTCACATCCAGAAAGGAAATATGTCCTTAGGATGCCTCCCCCCTAAAAAATTGCACCTGTGTTTTGTCTTCTCTCTATATGTGCTATTTTAATTGAGAGTTGCACCCCTAAAACAGATATTAAGTCTGTAATTTAGAAACTGTGTATAGTCGAGTTAAAAAGTCAATAATATCGTGTTTTGGTTTTGGTTCAGCTGGAAATAAATGGCCAGACTTGTAGTATCCTGTCTTGCAGGATTAAACTTGTTCTGGCAGTCTGCCATCTCATGAATTTGCCACTCAAACTGGACTCTCTAGTTTACATTTGATTTTATTTGTAGCTGGAGCAAATACTCCTTCCTCACCTCACATACATAGTTTCTGTGAGAGTACAAAGGATAATTACTCTTTAGTAGTCCTTTCACAATTTTTGCATTATCCTCTGATTGTATTTGTTTTTCATACTCTTTCTAATCGCCTCCACTCATCAATTAATATAACTTAACAAAACGGAAATGTCTTATTACCATCTCATGTCAATTGGATGTTCGACTGGTGCTTGTTAATGATTTCACGTGGTTACGCTTAATCTGCCATGAATGGAGAATTTGATGAAACCGGAAGACTTCTGATTGTTATTCTCTAGAGGAACGTGACTATTCAATAAGTGTCTATCAGGGAGGGGCAGTTCAATCAAAAATACTATTCATTACTCAGTGTTCATTACTCATTTTTCTCTATTTGAATGTTATTTGAGTTTAAAGCTCATGTGCATTGTCACCATTCAGTTTCTGCCGACTTGTGGTAATAATTTTTACTGTAATCTCAAACTTAAGCAAAGTTAAAAATAGAGGGAACATTCACCTTTTCACTTTGAAATTTCATACGATTATTCAAAATAAGAGCGCTTCAAATGCACTGTTCCTGATTCCAAATCGCTATCGGCCTGTCAGACTTTGTAGTGGTCGGCTAAGAAAATTGAAATCGGTGTACCTCTAGTTAAACACCTTTATCTACACCAACCTTGATGGGAATCAAGTCTTTCTTTTGAAGAAGTTGCCTCATTTTGCTTTGTTCCTTTGGATTAGGTCCATACCAAACTTTTTTGACAAAAGTGGTATGTTTCTGCTGTTACTCGAGCGTAATTCTCATTTACCAGTTGTTAAACCAAGTGATTACAGAAGAGATTTGGCAAATCTTAGTCAAAAATGTAGCAGCCAAAACATCTAATGACATAATAATTATTATGTTAATAATAATAATAATAATAATAATAATAATTATTATTATTATTATTATTATTATTATTATGTAATAATAATTATTATTATTATGTAATAATAATTATTATTACATAATAATAATTTTTAAAGTCCACATTTAAAAAAGGACTTAAAACTTTCCTTTTTAGCAGAATCTATAACCTTAATTAACATTGTTGGTTTTTTGGTAAGGCTTTTATATAGTTATTTTATTTTTTATT
>VRLP01005348.1:0-37830 GCA_009660295.1 Lophius piscatorius | reverse complement strand
TGCATCCATGGTAACGCACCCCCCTACCTAAAAGAACTACTCACCCCACTGACCTCAACACGATCCCTCCGTTCTACCCACTCATACCGCCTCCTCCTTCCCCAGACTAAGCTCAGCACCATGGGTGATCGGGCCTTCTGTTCTGCTGCCCCTCGTCTGTGGAATGCCCTCCCTGACCATCTCAGGGCTCAACAGACGACTGACACATTTAAAAAAGGACTTAAAACTTTCCTTTTTAGCAGAACCTATAACCTTAATTAACATTGCTGCTTTTTGGTCAGGCTTTTATATAGTTATTATTTTATTTTTTTATTGATGCTTTTATCTGCTTTTGCTTTGTAGCACTTTGAGATTTGATCCAAATGTAAAGTGCATTATAAATTAAATGTATTATTATTATTATTAGGTGTAACCTGGAAAATGCAATTCTTGTGAAAACTGTTAAATGTCACAAATACACTACTATCAGCGAGGAAGTTGCTGTAGCTCCGTGGTCCAATCTACCCCTAACCTCAAATATTTATCTATGTCTATTGTCCTTATCTCAATACAACTATCAATACTATTACTACTATTATATGATGACTTAAGGATGCATTCAGTCAAACAGTCCTGGTTCATACAGTGACACAGTCCTGGTTAATGGCAAAACAGACCACGTTCAGGCAGTGAAACAGTTGAAGTTCATACAAAGAAACCTTCAGGTTACCAGGTACTTACCGTCTTTTTGTCTTTCGTATGAATTTTCAATTTACATTATTGTCTATGTTATGAATAAGATTATCATACAGTTTAGGCATAATTGTGATTCATTTGTTGTCTTGTAATTAATCAGAGTTTGCTGCTGGGTAGAGACTGACACAAACAGATCCATATACAGTATGTTGCTGGTTAAACCAGGGTCGGGCTATGTGAATGGCTATAAAGGTTACAGACCTTCGGTGAGTCCCCGACCGGACAGGTTGAGCTGTCCGGACTTCCTCGCTGCCTTCAGCAGGCCGTCCGGTACGGTCGGTCCGGTCGATCCGTTCGATTCCGTCCTAAAGCCTGCCAGAGAGTCCTCCTTCACCGCCCGTCTGAACCGAGACATGTCATGAAGTTAGACGCGAAACCGTTGCACCGAGTTTTGTTTACCTCCACGGTCCCAACCCAACAGAACCACTTCCGGCCGCCAGGAGTACGTCATAACACTTCCGTCCACGAACCATCACAATAAAATAGTACTTTCCGTAACTATGCACAAATTCTCTTAATCAATATGAAACGTGTACATTGGTATGAGGATGTATACTAATTGAAATAAGGAGGAATACTCATAGGAATGAGTATACATAGTCTTTGAATTGAGAATACCTAGGCATGATTATTACTGTTAATGGCTGAGTCATGATGTGGCAAACATTAACAAGGTAAGAGGTAAGGCACTTATCAAAACATCAAGATAACCTGAAAATGTAAAGGTTTATTGACATTATCTGGCTAATGTTTGTTCCTCTTTCATAAATACAATAAGTATATAATTAAAGTGTGTACTAGTTGTACAAGAATTGATCAATGATACTGATTGGACTGTGCTATATAAGCAGATAGTGTTTAATGCATGACATGATCCACCCAACATAGATACTGTGTCTTTGATAGGGACATTTTAAAAATCAATAATTCTGCTATCACTCGCATTAAATTAGTTAAGGGAGGTCATCAAATAACTTATAACCCTCATAGCTACTGGCCGGGTTGGAGGAAGCATTCAGATCCTTTAATTCTTTTTGTTTATTATTATTTGACTTGGAAATTCACTAACATTGATTCTGCAACATTTAACCATGCACAGGGCCAAGATGCACTGCCCTTTGTGTTTAAAGAAGAATATAATTACATTTACAACAACTCTCCCCTCCAACATCCACCACCTTATCGTGGTGGAGGGGTTTGAGTACCCTAGTAATCGTAGGAGCTGTGTTGTCAGGGGCAATTTTCCCCTGGTGGGGTCTCCCATGGCAAAGAGGTCATAGGGGAAGGGTCAGACAAAAAGCGGTCAATACCCCTGATGAGAGAAAAAAATCGAGGACTTGAGTACCCTGCCTGAAGGGTTACCGGGGCCCCACCCTGGAGCCAGGCCTGGGGCAGGGGCCCGCCAGCGAGCGTCTGGTGGCAGGACCTTCACCCATGGGGCCCGGTCGGTTTTAGCCCGAAGCAGGGATATGGGTCTGTCCTCCCATGGGCCCACTACCCACGGAGGAATCCGCAGTGGTCCAGTGCATTGTGGATTGGGCAGTAGGAAAAGGCAGCGGCCTTGGCGGTCCGATCCCCTGCTATGAAAGCTGACGTTGGCGACATGGAATGTCACCTCACTGATGGGGAAGGAGCCTGAGCTTGTGCGGGAGGTTGAGAGGTACCTACTAGAAATAGTCGGGCTCACCTTTACGCACAGCACTGGCTCTGGAACCCGCCTTCTCAATGGGGGCTGGACCCTCTACTATGCTGGAGTTGCTTCAGGTGAGAGGCGGAGGGCTGGTGTGGGCTTACTTATAGCTCCCCAGCTCTCTGCCCATGTATTGGAATTTACCCCAGTGGATGAAATTGTGCTTCCCTGCGCCTTCGGGTTGGGGAACGGGTCCTGACTGTTGTGTGCGCTTATGCGCCTTTCTGGAGTCCTTGGAACAGGTGCTGGAAAGCGCCCAAACTGGGGACTCCATTATCCTACTGGGAGACTTCAATGCACACGTGGGCAATGACAGCGTGACCTGGAGTGGCGTGATTGGAAGGAACGGTTTGCCTGATCTGAACCCTAGTGGTGTTCAGTTATTGGACTTCTGCGCTAGTCACAGTTTGTCCATAACGAACACCATGTTCAAACATAAGGGTGTCCACCAGTGCACTTGGCACCAGGACACCCTAGGTCGCAGATCGATGATCGACTTTGTAGTTGTATCAGCTGATCTGCGGCCGCATGTTTTGGACACTAGGGTGAAGAGAGGAGCTGAGCTGTCAACTGATCACTACCTGGTGGTTAGTTGGATCAGATGGCGGGGGAGTAAGCTGGACAAACCTAGTAGGCCCAAACGAATAGTGACGGTCTGCTGGGAATGTCTGGCCGAGGACCCTGTCAGGATGGTCTTCAACTCCCACCTCCGGCAGAGCTTCATCCATGTTCTGGGGTTAGCGGGGGATATGGAAACTGTTGAGTGTTGAGTGAACCATGTTCCGTGCTGCCATTGCAGAGGTGGCTGCTGGTAGCTGCGGTCGCAAGGTTGCCAGTGCTAGTTGCGGCCGTAATCCCCGAACCTGCTGGTGGACAGCAGAGGTGAGGGATGCCGTCAGGCTGAAGAAGGAGTTCTACAAGCAGCTGACAGCTACCGGCAGGCCAAGCGACACGTGGATGTGGCAATCACATAGGCAAAAACCGGATCGTGGGAGAAGTTCGGTGAGACCATGGAAGAAGACTTTCGGTCGGCCCCAAAAAAATTCTTGCAAACCGTCCGGCGTCTCAGGGGGGGGGAAGCGGTCATTCGTTCGCTCTGTCTACAGGGTGGATGGGGACTTGCTGACCTCAACTGTGAAAGTTATCGGGCGGTGGAAGGATACACCAACACGTATTCCCAGGAGGAACCAGAGCTGGATGACTTGGAGGTGGGTCTGCTCATCACTGGGTCTGAGGTCGCTGCGGCTGTTAAACAACTCTGCGGTGGCAGCGCCCCGGGGTTGGATGAGCTCCGCCCTGAGTATCTTAAATCTCTGGATGTTGTGGGCTGCCATTGCTGACCGCTCTGCAACATTGTGTGGATATCGAGCGCAGTACCTCTGGAGTGGCAGACTGGGGTGGTGGTTCCCCTTTTCAAGAAGGGGGACCAGAGGATGTGTCCCAATTATCGGGGGATCACACTCCTCAGCCTCCCTGGGAAGGTCTACGCAAGGGTACTGGAGAGGAGAGTCCGGTCGATAGTCGAACCTCGGATTCAGGAGAAACAATGCGGTTTTGGTCCTGGTCGTGGAAGGCTGGACCAGCTCTTTACCCTTTCAAGGGTGCTGGAGGGGACATGGGAGTTTGCCTAACCGGTCCACATGTGCTTTGTGGATCTGGAGAAAACTTACGACCGTGTCCCTCGGGGCATCCTTTGGGGGATGCTCCGAGAGTATGGAGTGGATGGCCCACTGCTACAGGCCATCCAATCTCTGTACTGTTGGAGTCAGAGTCTGGTTCGCATTGCCTGCAGTAAGTCAGATCCTTTTCCAGTTGCGGTTGGACTCCGCCAGCGCTGCCCTTTGTCACCGAGTCTGTTCTTAATTTTTATGGACAGAATTTCTAGGCGCAGCCAAGTGACGGAGTGTCTTGGGTGTTCGGTGGCCTTAGAATCCTGTCTCTGCTTTTTGCGGATAACATGGTCCTATTGGCACATTCGAACACTGACCTCCAGCTCTCACTGGGACGATTTGCAGCCGAGTGTGAAGCGGCCGGGATGACAATGAGCACCTCTACGTCTGAGGCCACTGTTCCCAGCCGGCAAAAAGAAGAGTGCTCACTCCGGGTCGGGGAAGGTTTTTGCCCAAAAAGGAGGAGTTAAAGTATCTCGGGGTCTTGTTCACGAGTGAGGGAGCGGGAGATGCACAGACGGATCGGGGCGGCGTCTGCAGTGATGCAGATGCTATATTGATCCGTTGTGGTGAAGAGAGAGCTGAACCAAAAGGCAAAGCTCTCTATTTACCGGTCCATCTGCGTTCCGCCCCTCACCTATGGTCATGAACTGTGGGTCATGAGCGAAAGAATGAGATTGCTGATACAAGCGGCTGAAATGAGTTTTCTCCGCAGGGTGGCTGGGCTCAGCCTTAGCGATAGGGTGAGGAGCTCAGACATTCCCGGATAAGCGGAGGATAACGAGAACGAGAATGAGAACAACTCTCAAGAAAAGAGACACCAAGAATAGTAAAAAAAAAAAAAAAAAACAGTTAGAGCGCAATTATCAATGCAATTCAGATAAAAATACAAGTACAAAATTAAGTAGTTGTATATTGTAGATCTGAGATCTGCTTTCTATACAATAGTCCCCCATATACTGGTATACAAACTCATCAAACTTGGACTTTGTACCACACTTTGCTCAAAGATCAATGATTTCCTCAGAAACAGACATGAGCACCGCAGGGCTGTTTGCTCAGTCGACCTTCTTCACCCTGTTCAACCACGACTGCACTACCGTCCACTCCTCCAACACTATAATGAAGTTTCTTATGACACCACTACAGTGGGACTACAGTGTGCTCTTTGCTGCTGTAATCCTACAATTTTCCCGTTGTGGGACTAATAAAGGTTTTTATCTTATCTTAGTATCCTCTGCCGTAGCGCCACAGTTTCATACAGCAGCTGCACTGCGGAGGTCAGGAAAGAGCTGGCGCGGGCCGTAAAGGCTGCTCAGAGGATTGTGGAAAATGAGCTCCCATATCAGTATATGCTAGCTGTCTATACAAGTACGTTAGCAGCATAAGTAAGGTCCCAACACACCTAGGTCACCACAGCCTGCTTGTCCCCCTGTCATCGGTGAATGATACAGAATCATCAGAACACATATAAATAGACTGAGGCTGACAGCTTCCTCCCCAGAGCCGTATCCTCCATCACCCACCCCACCCACACCCACATGCATACACACACACACACACACACATACACACACACACACACAAAGGAATAAAAGACCCTTAAGCTGTTTTGCAATGCACCTCAAGAATAACTACATCATATCATTGTTTATTCTATGTTGCTACTTTTCTTTTATTTATTGCTGTTGAATTAAGCAAATACTCTATTTGTGCTGCTTTGTCGTTGGAGAGTGACCAAACCAAACTTTGTTATTATGACTACAATGACAAATTAAGTGTCTTATATCTTATGTCTAAAGTCCGTACACAGATGTGTGCGATTGTGTTTTAGGTGTGAGAGCAGTGTCATTTCTCATTCACTCATGATTTATACCTTTGCTTTAAACAATGAAATTGTATTACTTTTTTTTCAGCTCGATGGGTAAATATGAGCAAAGTTTTGCACCGTTAACAGAGAAGACTGTTCGACCAAATGAGGTTTTGCGCATTGGAATATGATGGTTACTGTTTACTGAGGCCCACGTATTGACACAAGTAGAGTTTTAATGTCTTATAACAATCTCATCAAACAGAGACGGAGCCAGCCAGACCCCAAAAAAATACACTTTCAGATTGCAGTTGCGAATGAAGCTGTCAAATGACAAATGACAAATGTAGTGGATTAGAGGCATAAACAGCAAGGGATGAAGTATTCAAATCCTTAATTTGAGTAAAAGTACTTATACCACACTGTAAAAATACTCCACTGCAAGTAAAAGAACTTCAAACGTTACTTATCGGAGTATAAGGCTTCATTTTGGAGAGAAATGGTTTCTCTCTGTGTTTTATAGGATTGCTATAACTGCCGCATCAATGTATTGGTCTATCTTCCTACTTTAGCTGTTAATTTGAATAGGTAATCTGATTACTTTATCTAGAGTTAAGTAGTTTAATCTCCTAGATCATGTTATCTCCACCTAAGAGAACCATAAATCTCTAAATGATACGTGACATGTTCCAGATAGTCTAAGAAGTTTATTAATTTAGTCATTTAGTTTAATTACTTATTTTAGTTCAATGGCTGACAAAATGGCTGACTTCCTCTAACATTCAAGTCATAGCATAACCAGAGACTTTTGGTACATTCTGATACGATAAATATGTGAACCAAATTTCTTAATACAAAGTCAAACAAGTCCAATGGGGAGGATCTTTTGAAAACTTCTTGGGGGCAGATTGGTGTCTTTTTGCCATAAATTGTGCCGCCATCCTTTTATATTTTTTCTTGTTTTTTAAGAAAAAAATCTGTCTGCATGTATATTTATGGTTTGTGCCAAGATTGGTAAAAATATTTCTTAAAAATACGATCAGTTTGAACTTGCATTACATTTTTTTCTGCAAGTGTGTGCTTGTGCCCTTTACCCTTTGAGGGACTAGCCTTTTAATTTTTATTTGGAACTCATATCTATTTCTTCAAAAAGGGCAAGATCCGCAATGTGTGAAACACAGAGATGAGACAAGACATCAAGGACCAAATGACAGTCAGTAAGATCAACGAGCAGTGTAGGGGTGTGTGCTCTATGTCCCATGCATCCCCAGTCAGCCCAGAGCCTAATTAGCACTTTGAAATTTGATCCAAATGTAAAGTGCATTATAAATTAAATGTATTATTATTATTATTATTATTATTATTATTAAAGAGAACCAAACACAGAGTGGTGTGCTCCGCAGCCACTGGTGTGTTGGCCCAGGCTCATGCAGCAAGACCCCGACCGGTGCACAGATTACTCACACATAGTAACAGGTACAATGTAACTGACACTGAAAATAAAGTATTATACTAGTATACGTAGTATCACACATGTCCATAGATACCAGGGTTATGGAAATACACCTGATAGTTGTGGAGATATTTTAAGTTTATTTTGGGTATTTGATTCCGACTTGGCTTAACCCCTCGTTTCAAATAGGGAGAAAAGGTTGAAAATGTGCACCCCAAGAGGTGGTGTGTGGTGGTGTATATAAGACAGAAGTGTGTGAATATCTGCTGATGGCAGCTGATAATACACACCCTGACAGGTGGACTGAACTTTGACCATAGGTTAGCCAACGGAACAGTCCAGGATACAGCTGTGTGGAGACAATACTCAGGAAAAACATGAGGATTCTGGTTTTGTGTGTGCTGTTATATGCCACCGGCTGCTCAGGCCAGGGTAAGACTTTTTAATCCTACTCTTTTCTGTACCGTCTCTCAATATATCTGTATGTGTTTGTGGACTCCCCGTTCAGGTATTAAAACCCAAATTTTCTCTTTGCTGTTAACCAGCCATGATAACTAACTATTTTAGTCCCAAAACATTCAAACAGTGAAACAGTCCTGGTTAATACAGTGAACATGTCCACGTTCATACAGTGAAACCGTACAGGTTCAAACAAGTGCTTCAACTTGATTATGAGACACACATTAAGATTTCATGAGAAATTTTTCTAGTTGATTAATTTTTCAGCCACACTGCAAGAAACTTCTCTTCCAGGATACAGTAAGAAGGTCCGTATATGTTACACATGATAGATTCCTTTATCAGACACAGGTAAGGGCATGTTTGCTCTCTGTTGTCCTTTCGTTACATCTTGCAAGAATTCAATATGACTGAATGAGAATCTCATCTATGGTGAAGGTATTATCGAAATTAATTTACATGGAACCTGAGTCCGACAAGTCTGGTATTGCTGTGTCCAGGTGTACAGGCTGGCGTGCGAGCAGCAGGATCTAAGTCCGTGACCGTCCAGCCTTGGTTGGTGGGTCTCACAGCGGTTGTTTGTTTCCTCTTCATCGTCTTCATCATCCTGATCGTCCATAGACTGCTCAGGAAGAACAGGTCGGTACTTTGGGGTCACAATGCTCCCCGTCATTAGCTCAGGTTACACAATTCACAACTCATCATAGGAACTAGCTTCAACCCAGTTACCCAGTTGGGGAGTTATGACAACATAACGTCAGGCAGCCATTCATATGTGACAATCACCATTCCTGGTTCCCTAACTTTTTTTGTTGGGACTGATTACCATCACAACCCAAATCACAATAAACCACATCTATTAATTGAAAGAATAACGATTTGTGCATAACTGAACATTCCTGACCATTTTTCCCGCCGTCTGCATCAAATTATTTTTCTTGATTAGGTAAAGAAGCCACTTAAAAATTATAGGCTAGACGTTTTAATTATAACTACATTTTAAGCAGATTGCAAATATAAAGTGTACATATGTTAGCTGCTTTAAAGATATGACCAAAATAGTGCATTTAGGCAGGGTGTGGAATCTCATTGTTTTAGTCGGAGTAAAGCAGCCACTGTTTGAAAGATGTTCAGATTTTCATGTGAGCATTTTAATTCAGTAATCAGGCAGGCATACATCAGTGAAACAATAAACACATTTTAACTACTTTGTAAGAGACAAATTAAGTAAAACTTTTGTAATAACACTCTGGTGTGTCCCTCTCATCAATAAAACAATAATAATCAACAATGGCCTTTCATATTAGATTCAATGTTGTAATTGCCTGAGCAATATTCAGTCAACATATAGTCCCATCTAGATATAAGTTCTAGATAGATAGATAGAAGTTTGATGCTCATGACTATTATCAGAACCAGGAAGCATGTTGTAAGTTTTTCTTGTGTTGTTATCAAAAAGAGAAATTTCAATGTTTGACCCACATGAGGTTGATTCCATGTCATCGAAATAGGCCCGTTATCTCACAAATGTGATAGTTTGGCTTCATCTTTAGTATTGTGTTCCAGTCAGGTGTATCAGGTCTAGCTTTCAGTTTATCCTAAGGAGCTTCTGAGCAAGGATCCTGCCTCGCCTCCAACTGTGATTAGCAGAACTCCATGTGTGATGGAGCTAAAAATGTTACCTCTTGTGGCTGAAGGTGTACAGCAGATATGAATCTAGACTAATAGTAAAATAAGATCACAAATTTTTTATTTGGTAACCCGAATAAAATCTCCTGTGACCAAGCTCAAGGTCACAAACCAGTCTATATTGGACATTGTTCTGGATATATTGAGAAGATAAAACTTCCTAGTCACCTTAAAATCATCTTTCCACAGAAAACCCAAGAAGGAAAATGTATATATAAAATCTAAATCTGCTTATTATGGTTAATATATGTTTATCGGAATGCTAGAATAACATTACAGTTGTACCAACTATTATATCTTATGTGTGGTGTTAAAAAAAACGAAACTCCAGAAAGTGACTGATATCAATCAGTCTGGGAAGGGTTCCAAAGATGTTTCTAAGGCTCTGGGACTCCACAGATCCACAGTGAGACACATTATCGACACATGACGAAGACTTGGAACAATATTGAACCTTCACAGAAGTGGACCACCTTCAGAAATCCCTTCAATAGCACGGTGAAGGTTCATTAAGGAAATCATACAAGATCCAAAGAAAACCTCCTTGGAACTGCAGGCATCTCTCACCTCAATAAAGGTCAGAGGTCATGGCTCCACTACTCAAAAGGAACTGGGCTGTAATTGCATCAATGGAGAGTGGTGAGGAGAAAGCCACAGCTAAACCAGAAGAACATTAAGGCTAGTTTGCATTTACCTTCAACACACCGTGATGACCATTAGAGCTTCTGGGATAATCTTCACTGGACCGATCAGTAGAAAGTTGAACTGTTAGACGACAGGAGTCCAATTCCACCTGGTGTAAACCAAACACAGCATTCCACTAGAAGAACATCAGAGCTACGGTCAAACATGGAAGTGGCAATGGAATTTTGTGGAGTTACTTTGCTGCTTCTTGATCAGGACAACTCAACCTCATTTTAGGGAAACATGAATTTAACTGAAGAAGAATGTCAGGTCATCAGTTTGTGAGGTCATGCATCAAGTCAATGATCCCAAGCAGAAAAGTAAGTCCACCTCTGAATGGCTCCTAGTCAAAGTCTGGAACTGAACCCCATTGAGATGCAGTGGTAGGACCTGCAAAAATAATAGGTCATATTTATATCACAGAAAAATGTGGAATTTTATATATCATCACCGCGTCTGCGTCCGCTGCGGATCCTGCACATTAACACGGTAATTCAAAACCTACCAAAATTTCATGGATCATTTTAAAACCCCATAGACCTTAATGCAAGGAAGACTTGGATTTTGGGAAAAGTCAATTGCATATGTCATTGGCAGAAACTTTTCATCCAAATGAATTCGAGCCATAATTTCTAAACCGTCGGTCCGATTTTGTCAAATTTTGTCCATTGAGGAGATTTATTATTTTGATAAAATTATTTTTTTTTGGGAACTTTTACTTCCCAACCATGTGTCGGATTATGTTCAAATTAATTCAAATGAATCTGCACAAGGATCTCAATCTTTTATATATATATTATTTTACTATAATAGTTCATATTTTACTCATTAGTTCATATTTTAAAGACCATTAGTCCGATTGAGTCGATATTTTACTCATATGAATTGACACAAGGAAATCTGTCTTGTTTTTTTACTGAACTTAAAATGTGACAGCTAATTATATTTATCTTCATTATTGAGCCACTATGGGATCTTATCTTATTGGTTATTCCTGCCTTCATAGAAATAGTTAGGTTGAGTCAATATGGACTGATAGCTTTAATGAGTCACGTTTAATGTGAGGAGTTAAACCAGGGGAATTATTTATACAACGCAGGGAATTGGGGCGCTTTTTCGGGTAAATCCCCTTGCTATGGGCAACGAAAGCTTAGGCCGAATTTCATAATTTCGAGTTCTAAATTTGGTGACCAGTCTAGGATTATTAGCGGTTGTTTGTGTTAAGATATGGTGAAGTAACAGGACAGGAGCGCTGCTTTCTACTCATGTTCATTTTTTTTTAATCATGGAATTTTGCAAAAATGGTTTCGTGAATCTCAAACAGACATACCAGCATTATGTTCAATTTATAGATTGGAATGTATTTATTTTGCATACAATATCAGGCATTCAAGGAAATGCCAACAGTCCAGGGACTGTTACTACTGACATGATGATGGTGATGTTATCGAAAAAAATGCCTGTCATTCATTATTTTTCATGAAAGGACATAGAGGAAGAAAAAACTAACTTTGGCTGTGTGCGTTGTGTTACAGAGAAGATGAAGAGGGATGGGGCGAGGTGGAAGGAGATGATTCTAAGCAAACCAGTCTGTAGGAGGAGGAGCTAAAACATCACACCAACTGTGATGGTTTTATCTCTATTCGCTGTGACAGCCATCGTTATCATCATCATCTGCCCTGTTTGTTCAATTAGTCATGTTGGGGACATTAACTTTCAAAGAAATAAATGGAAAAAGCAAAAAAATGTTTTTTTTGTTTTTTATGGCAACATACTGAAAGATAATGTTAAAGCCTGTCTTTGTTTATCAAAATAAAGTATTATCAATCAATTAATCAATCAATCAATCTTTATTTATATAGCGCCAATTCCCAACAACAGTTGTCTCAAGGTGCTTTCCAGAAAGTGCAGGTCTAGAACAAACTCTTTATATAATTATTTTAATGGGCAGAAACCTCGAGCAGATCCAAGACTCAGGGTGGACGGCTTACTGCCATGACCGGTCTGGTTATATTATTATTATGAAATATTATTATTTTGTAATACCTCAGCTCAGCCATATTTTTTATTTAACTTTTCTTGAACTTAGTTATAAAAATTATGCTTCATTTTTCTCAATAGTACTTTGTGCAAATTTAAGGCATATGAATAAACACAAGAAGATCTATTCTGGATATATCATAATGTACTCATTAGTGGGAGCTTATAGTTAAATAGTTCATATTTTACTAAGGGGAGATTTTTTTTTAACGTAAAGTGTGTAGAGCGGCCGTCTCCCAGTCGGAAGATCGGAAGGTTGCCGGTTCGAGTCCCACCGGGTCCTACATTTGGTAGGGTATTTGAGCAAGACCCTGACACCCTAGCTCCCTGGGCATTTCAAAGGGACCACCCACTGCTTCCTCATGGATTGGTCAAATGCTGATAATTAATTTCACTATGTTGACCTGTGTATCGCTGTATATGATCAGTAAAGGATTTCTTCTTCTTTACAGTGTGGCTCTTTACGGGGTGCTGTTTCAGAGAGCGGTGCTTTACAGAGTGTTTGTGTTTTTCTACGCACTTTTATTGCTAATGGCAGTATGGAAAGCTACATTGTTAAAAGAAAATTTTGATGAGCTTAAAAAAATTACTTCATCCAGGAACACTCAGTTAGATAACTATTTTCAACTAAAGATCACTCACTAAAATTTTGCGTTTTATGGAGTCTTAAAGTTAATTTATTTTGGATTTTAGTTTTATATCTACTTTATATTAGAGCGATTTTAGCTTTTAGCTTTAAAAAACAATTTGGTGAAATGCAAAATGGCAAAATGGTGGCAAAATGTGGCAAAAAAAGGAAAAAGGGAATTGTTATTATAAATGATATCCTTTTTATGTTCAAAATTTCTGTGAAGACATGTTGTCATGATATTGTATTTTGCCTGGTATATGTTCTCTTCTACCTGTATTAATTAATTAATTAAAAAAAATAGATAAAATACCATCACTGGTACTATTAGCAAGCAGTGTACTGGCGGTAACTATAGCTGGAAACAGGTGATCCGTTGGAAGACCAGGGGTTGGAACAGCCCAGACATGATGAAGAAAAAGAAAAGATTCTAAAGTATAAGGATAGAATTATGAAATTTTTTAATTTTCCAAAGGGGAAAATAGTTGTATAGCCTCGATTCACTCTGTATGAATGGAATATTACGGAGCCCTTCTAGTGTCTGATGAGAAAAAAAATTAATTCATTGGTTCATTGCACAGATTGCAATTCCATGGGCACGGATTGCTAAACTGTGCGCACAGTTGAATTACTGTTTTTTCCTCAACTGACACCATAGGGGGGGCACCGTAGAATATTATGGCTTCGGTTAAAGGAAAATTTGGGCTGATAAGGACTCAAAATCTGCACTTGAACCAAGTCATAAATCTTACTTTTGAGAAAGAATGTGTGCAACACATTTGACACATTTATTTAGTTTATCTCAAAATTAAATTTTTTTTCAGTTTGCAGATGTTCATGAAAATCTTTTTCTTTGATCGTAATGACAGACGGACAACTGAAGAGATCACCGAACCTCCCAGCAGGAGAAAATGATCCTCAGATATGAGACTGCTGGTAGTCCAGACACCAGAGGAGCGTGTGAGGTCTGGTCTGAATTGTGGGTAATGGAGGAGTGTGTCCTGTCCTGTAATTGTACCTTTTGATGTCCCGTTGTTCTTCTGGAACAGCTCAGTAATTGGTTCATTTCTTCTGTGTTTAAGACTGCCTGGATGGTGTTTATACCTCAGAGGGAGGTTAATTGAACTATTAACTGTGGGGGCGAGAGTTGATGGATTGGACTACTAATTATAAGACTGATTTAGTTTATATGCATGTGTGTTGTGGGACGTGGGCTCAGATCTTCTCCTCGATCCATCCATTGAAATCAAAATGTATAAATGAATAAATAATGATTTCAGTAGGTTCAGAAGGTGAGTCTGAAAGAGCAGTGTGACATTTGCACTGCAAAAGATTAATTTCAAGAAAGTTAAAAACAAGCCTTTTTTCTTTGAAAATAATCTTATTTTTTTCCCCAAAAAAAATAATCTTGCCAAGCATTTTTTCCATTAAAAAATAATCTTCTTTCAAGAAAATATAACTTGCTTTTTCTTGGTAAATATTTCAGCTAATATTGAGGTACTTTGAACTGGTAACAATGATGTTTTGCAAGGTACCCTAGCAAAGGAACAAGATTTTTCCCCCCCTTATCTTAAGAATTTCAAAACTGTATTTTAAGAGATTTTGTCTTAATATTAAGCTTTTTTTTCCCCCTCTTAACTGTTTATCTAAATGAAGGTTTAGAATCTTAAAATCAGCTCTATCAAAAACACCTATCTTAAATACATTTCTTTCAAAGTTTGCAATAGCAAAACTTAATTAAATAATAATAATTCATTTTGAATATTTTGCCTAGTTTTAAGGCTCATTACGGTGTTACAGTTTGAAGAATTCAAGTCAAGCAAAATAAGAAATAAAATAAAACAATTTGTTTAAACCACTGATTTATTTCTTTATTTTTTAGCTAGAGCGTCACTACATTCCCCAAACTTTTCTTCTGTGGACCCATTCTCCAAAAACTGTCAGGAAACCATTTAAAATAGCCAATTGAATTTGGAAACATTACGTCCCTACGTCCTTATTTTCTTTTAATTAACATTGCTGCTTTTTGGTCATATTTTTATGTAATTATTATTATATTTTTTATTGATGCTTTTATCTGCTTTTATCTTGTAGTACTTTCAGATTTGATCAACATGTAAAGTGTGTTATGAATTGAATATATTATTATTATTATTATCCACCTACCTGCCCCCGTCCCATCTCCTTCAACAGAAGATCAGAATGTATCTCTTCTGTCATATCATGTCTATTAGTTGGATATCTGATCAAAGCAAGACTGGACACTTAATACAAAGCACTGAGCCTAAATATAACTAGAAAAAGCACTCAGAGAGTGCAAGCATCATTAAAATCACAACAGTACAGAAGGTTTAAGAAAAATGTATGCAGATTCATCAGTTAATGTCTGAGTTATTACCAGCCTCTAGATCTACCAACAACTCCAACAAACTCTCTGGGTATCTCTCAAATACTCTGAATCTGGTCGTCTCCTGTGCCTTCCACTTCTGCATCTCTTCAGCCCACTGAGCCCCCACCTCCAACCCCAAAGGAACGTCAAAGGAAAAATAAGGAATAAGGAAGTGATAGGCAGCTATTTTTCCTCTCTTCCTCTCTTCTCTTTGTGGTTGAACATCGAGAGACAGATACTACAAAGTATAGTAAACGATCATCAACCAACCAATATGTGACTCTGTTGGGTACTAAAGATGTAAAACTGATGACTATGAAGTAACTTCAGCTAATTTGTTTGGCGACCCAAATCAAATCTTCTGCAAAAGGACTGCTGAGAGTGAAGGATCTGAATATATGGGCCCCATTGATGGTTTTAGATTTTATGCATCTTGTGTAAAGACAAGGTTTTCCCCAGAGTACTCCTGGAGATCCATTTGGACATTTTCTGATGTACCTCTGCTGCGGTGGACTTTTGTGTTCTAATCATCTTCGTGTTATTGACACGGATCCGTCTTACAACTGTCTTTATTTGACCATCAACAAAACGTTTTTATGCTGTTTGTGCCAAAGCATCCGTAAGAAGCTTTAATGTGTGTGTGTGTGTGTGTGTGTGTGTGTGTGTGTGTGTTTACTCATTTAATCTGCCTCCTTGGAGCGACTGCCCCCTTACTTGGGTCAAGAAAGGGGGGCTGGTTGGTTGCTTTGGATGTTGGTGGATCTTTCCCACTCTAAGGTAGAGGGATTGAGATGTGACTTTATTTAAACGGATTAGAGGGTCTGAGAGGAACTGGAGAAACATCTGGAATCTACTGACAGACAGAGGAGGACTGGTGAAGTTGGATGAACCGAATAGACCCATCAGGGACACGTTAACTTAGCTGCTCAGGGAAATTAACATTCATCTGTATGCAGAAGATGACTTGAAACTCTTACTGGAGGGCGACAGGTTGGAAGCTCTAAAATTGTTTTGAGGAGACCTTATCCTGGACCTGACAGGTGTGTGATATTGTCCATGGATTTCAGATGCATCCACCTAAGCTCCCTTGAATCTGTGTTATTAAACAGGAAGTCCAGAGTCTCCTCAAGGCTGGCTATTTTTGAAATTGTTCCATTTGGAGCAAACTCCACGTCTTTGTGTGAGGAACCCCAACTAAAAGAATCTCACAGACAAAGAGGAAACCGACTGGGGAACTCTGCCCCCCCATCACAGAAAAACCCCCCCTCTGGCCTTGGTTTCGTGTCGTTTGACATTTTGATGACACCCCTCTGATGTCATGGCAGTGGCACCGTCGGCAGGCGTCTGTGGTGAGGCGGACAGCTCGGTGAAATGGCAGCTGTGTTATGATGTCAACGCCAAGACCTGGTGGATGGTGAGTTTGATTCTTCTTTGACTTCATCTGGCATACTGATTGCTTTCTTATTGTGACATTTATCAGGGTTGGAGGTTTAATTAATATATCTGAGGTTTACATGCCCTAACTAGAACGTTTGGACCATAGGGGTTGTCCTCATGTAACAATTTTTGGATTATAATAGTGAATAAAATCAGAGAATATCTGTTTTTCCAGTATTTATTTGAGTTACAATGTAGAATGCAGTTCAGATGCGTCATCGTATATTTGTAAAGCCATATAACATTAATCCTAGGGAAATACTGACATGTCCAGGAGACCACATTCAGTTTGAACAACCATAAAGTCAACGAACTGATAAAACTACCGTCTCTATCGCGATGGGCTGAGTATCAACGTATGGAGGCAGAGAAAGGCCATTGTGCCACTTATTAGGGCCTGAGCACTAACACTGTAAGGACCCTATTTTTTTGTAGTGATTATTATGATCTCTCCAAATGAATTACATTTTTGGGGGCTTTATCGTGGTTAAAAAAAAAGAGTTTAAAATAGATCTCGGCCTTTGGGCATGGCAAAATGGCACCACAATACCCCCTAAAAATGAAAAAAAAAAAATAATAACCCTCATTTGATTCTCACCTACAGGTATATGCATGAATATTGGTAGCCATGTTTATCATATCTGTGTCTACCAAAAAGTCTCCTGGTGCGATGTTGTAAACCTTTCTGGAAGTCAGACATTTTGGCTTAAATGTGAGATAAGGTGTATTTTTTTTGTAGTTGTTTCCAGGTGTTTTACTTTCGAAAACTTGTCCTAGAGTTTTGAGCTGATCAACTTCGAATTAGTTTGTCATTGAATTGAAATATGAATCAATGAGATAAACCTGGTTAACATGGAACATGGACAAGATCATCTCAAAGCATCAAAGCAATGATGATCGAAATTTATCAAGGGTTTTTCCATTACTTGAAAGGCGCGGCCATAGCGGCAGGGCAAATGTTGGTATTTTGCTATTAAACTTGTGGGCCCATAACATCACTTTCCATTGTCCATTCTGTCCCAGACTACTGGTCGGATAAGAGTACTGCTCTGAAAATGTACATATGACAATATTCAGTTACATTGATAATGCCACCTGCTGACAACAGGAAGTAAACCTTATGTGACAAATATCATTTGAACAAGGTAAAATGTTATGCTCCTCATGCAGTGTGCTTCCGGTATGAAAAGTCAGGCTCATGTTCACATGCAGGTGATCAGGAGCCCAGTGGCGGCTGGAAAGCACAGTGCCCTATTATGTAGGATGACTCCGGTGGTAGAAAAAAAGAAAAGGGCAAAGGCAGAGCAGAAGATCAAAGGTGGAAGTTGAGGAGGGAAGACTATGTGAATTTCAGAGAGGAGTTGAGACGGGTTTTGGGTGGTAGTGAAGAGTTGCCGGATGACGGTATCAATCTGGACAGGTGAAATGAGGAGGAATGAGGAGGTTCAGGAGAGTATATACATTAAAAGAAGAAGAGGGATGCAAGTGAGATGAAAAAAGTAGGCTGGACAATAGGGAGTTGTGGCAAAGGTGAGGAGTGATGTAGCAAAGGCTAAAAGAGCGGCCTATACAGAGTTGTATGAGAGGTTGGACACTAAGGAAGGAGAAATTAACTTGTACCAATTTCCGAGGCAAAGACATTGAGTTGGGAAAGATATGCAACAGGGCAATTTATAGATGGAATTGTTCTAACAAGTGAGAGTGAGAGTGTGAGGGAAAGAGGGAAGTAATACTTTAAAGAACTGATGACTGAAGAAAATGAGAGAGAAGGGTGGATGAAGTCAGAATTGCAAATCAGGAAGTTCAAAGGATTAGTAATGTTGAAGTGGGAGCAGCTTTTAAGAGGATGAACAATAGAAAGGCGCTTGATTCTGTTGACATACCAGTAGAGGTATCGAGGTGTCTAGGAGAGAGGGCGTTTGAGTATTTAGCTGGATTGCTCAACACTATCTTGGAAAGTGAGAGGATGGCTGAGGAATAGAGGAAAAGCGCACTGGTGCCGATTTTCAAGAACAAGGGAGACGTGAAGAGCTGTCGAATCTAAGGAGGTATAAAGCTAACGAGCCACACAATGGAGGTCTGGGAAAGAGTAGATGAAGCTAGGTCAAGAAAAGAGGTGAAGGTTTGTGTGCAGCAGTATGGTTTCATCCCAAGAAAATGCATTACACATGAGATGTTTGCTTTGAGAGTGCCGATGGAGACGTATAGAGAAGGCCTGAAAAAGTTGCATTGTGTCTTCTTAAGAGTTACAGAAAGCCTAAGAAAGAGTGCAGAGGGAGGAATTGCACAAGGAAGGCTGGGGTGACAGAGAAGTATGTTAGAGTGTTACAGGATATATATTACAGCAGCATGACAGCAGTGAGGTGTGCAGAAGGAGTGACAAGTCCAATGTGGAGGTGAGAGTGCATCTAGACAGATGGGGTCAGGCAGGAGTATCCTTGGACTATGATGTTAGCGGAGGACATAAAGATCTGTACTGAGAGCAGGTGGAAGAAAACCTGGAGAGGTGGAGGTGTGCACTGAAGAGAAGAGCAATGAAGGTCAGCAAGACAGAAGACAGCTGTGTCAATGCAAGGAGAAGAGGTGAAGAAGGTACAGGAGTTTAAATACTGTTCATGGTCAACTATTCAGGGCAACAGGGAGTGTGGAAAGGAGGTGAAGAAGCGAGCGCAGCTAGGGTGGAGAAAAGAGTCAAGAGCTATTTGTGATAGAAGAGTAACAGCAAAAGTGAAGGGAAAGGTTTACAAAATGATATTGAAAGCAGCTCTGGCGTGTGGTTAATAGATGGTGGCACTGACCAAAAGACAAGAGGCAGAATTGGGGATAGCAGCGTTAAAGATGTAAAGATGTTCTTAGGGAGTGACGAGGATGGACAGGATAACAAACAAATACATCAGCCCACGTTAGATGTCTTGGAGACCAAGTAAAAGAGGCCAGTTTGAAATGGTTTGGACACTTGAAAAGGAGAGATGGTTGATCTATTTGCAGAGGAATGCCGGAGATGGAGCTGCCAGGCAGGAGGAAAAGGGAAAGACCTGAGAGGAGGTTTCAGGATGTGGCGAGAGAGGAAATGCAGCTGGTTGGTATGAGAAAGGAAGATGCAGAGGTCAGGGCAAAATGGAAACAGATGATCTGCTGTGGTGACCCCTAAAGGGAACAGCCCAAATAAAGTGATAAAGTTCATTCAGTTATTTAAAAAACTCTTGGGTTGGTCACCTCTTACCAGAGTACTTACTCGGAAGCCAAAAGCCTTATTAACTACGTTCACAAAATGCCTTACAGTCATCGGTTCCCCGGGCTCGCACCGAATTAGGTAGAAGAGCATTTAATGTGGCTGCTCCTACGTCTTGGAATACACTTCAAAGGGACATTAAGCTTCCTGATCTAATTTCTATGAGTGATTTTGATGAGATTTTAACTTTTGAATTTTGGACTTTGAATGTGAGACGATTGGACAGTGTGGTCGTACATGATCAGTTAATTTTGCTTGGTTCTAACTACACAACTTGCATTTTAAAATGTGATACAATTATGTATTCTTTATTACTATCTGTACCTATAGTTATTGAATATATACTTTCAATGTTATGTCCTGGTTAAATTAAGGTTAAATAAATAAGACAAACTTTCATCATGATGATGCACAGTTTAGCCACAACATTAGAACCACTCACCGGTCTTAATAATGGGGCTGATCAGTTTTTTCAATATGTCAGGTTTTTTATAAATAGCCAATAATCCAGGAAAAAGTGGACCTCAAAGTGGTTCTACAGCTCTGATTGAGCAGGGATGTGTTTTCAGTCGTCTGTCACCACGCCATCCTCCGACCTCCCGCCACACAAGTCGTCTGGGAAAGCAGACGATTATCCGTATTTATGTTTGCGCTGGGCGACGGACTCTAGAGGCCACCGTAATTAAGATGGAGGTCATATGATGATACAGTTCATGTAGGCGGATGTTTAACTTATGAACGTGAGTTAATTCTGCAGGCAGAACTTTAATTTTATGGCAGGAAGAGTTACCATAGAAACGCTTGTCTGTTACTGTTAAAGCAGGTACAGTATAACTTACAGAGATGACTCACACACCTTACATAACATCACTCAACGAAAGTCAGACTTATTCAAACCCAAATATAACCACAAACCTAAACAATCTTCAAACAATGAAAAAAATCAATTTCCCTAAAGGTTGTTTTTATGTATTTCAATGACTTTCGATCACATTTTAAAACACAAATTCAATGTAAACAGTTGCATTTGATCCAGTGTTTGGTTGAAATGTATAAACTTTGATTAAATAATTTCTAATTTATACATAAAACCGTATGTGTTTATTCAATATTATATATAAAGCACTTAGAATTGAGGTATTATATAAATGCTATTAATTCAAATAAGTATTTCTCTCATGTTAATTGATCTATTCACAATGATCAAACACGAGTCCAAGTTCATGTTTCACTGTATTAACCAGGACTGTTTCTCTGTGTGAAACCTAACTGACTCAGTATCTCACAGTATGAAACTGGACTCTTTCATTATATACATAGACTGTTTCACTGTCTGAACTGGGACTGTCTTACTGTATGAATGTCAACTCTGTCACTATATTGAACCTTGACTGTTTCAGCATATGAAACTGGACTGTTTCACTGTATTGAACCCGGATTGTTTCACTGTACGGACCTGGAGTGTTTCAGTGTTTCACTGTATGAATCCGGACTGGTTTACCGGATGAACCTCAACTGTTCTGCCGAATTAACCTGGACTCTTTCACTATGTCAACCTGGACTGTTTTACTGTATGAGCCTCCACTGTTTCATTGAAATAACCTGGGCTCTTTCATTAAATGAACCTAGACTGTTTCAATGTGGACTGTTACAGTGTTTCACTATGAACCTGGACTGCTCTACATTTTCAACAATCAACCGTGAATGTTTCACTATATTGAGCCTGGACTGTTTCACTGTATGAACCTCAACTGGCTCACTGTTTCACTCATTGAAATTAGCCTTTTGAACTGTATGTACATAGGCTGTTTCACTGTGGGAACCTGTATGTTTCACCGTACGAACGTGGACAATTTCTCTGTCTAGCGTTCTCAGCATCAAGGATCAGGATTTTTATTTCTCTACAAGCTAGATTATGAACAAATATTTAATGGAAGACAATTGAATAATACACGCGCAAGCATATCTCCGCTCCAGACCATCTGGTTTCCATCATAGTGGGAATATTCAAGACTATCATATTAGTGACATTCTAAATGGGACCTTAAGATGAGTCTATGCTAATAAATTCTTTTGACATCATGACCTCAGACTACCATTCCACACATACTCCCTATGTGTCACAAGTTGAACTGATGAATTCTCAGCAGAGAAAAGTTGGTACCAGGCACCAGTTATAAATAGCAGAAGTTTTTTTTTCTTCAGAAGTTTTGTGCGTCTTTAAGTTACATTAGTTTGTTATACCACTTCATATCAAGCTGTGGTGAAGAACAACTCGAGCCAGCTAATAGTCCACTGGTAACCAAGCTGATGCAAGCAGCTTTGGAGCCTCCACTTTGGCCGGACGCTACCACAGAACCCAATCGGAAGATCTGGACGGTCCTGAAGAAGCAGGTCGTCAATAGAAAAATCCTGTCTGAGTGACAGACCAATACACCCACAGTAGGCGTCATCATCTCACCAACAGCTTTGGTCATGAAAAGGGGTTGATTAACTGACACTAGTATCTAGTTGGAGTTAACATCGTTCATTCTAGAGAACTGATCTCAAGATAGTCCAAATGATTCAATAATGACTTTCTACCACCATTGCCATTATCCAAGCATTTATATTAAATTTTTTTTGCATACATATACATGCACATGTTTAAGCCTTTCATACTTTCTGCATTGCTATTCATTCACATTTATATTTGATTATTTCATATTAGATAATTCTTTCATATTTATCCTGCATGAGTATATAGTCTAATAAATATGTATCCTAGTCAACCCATGCGGTTATCCTGTCTGTTCCTTAATGAAGAGAAGATGAAGGTCACTATCAATGAGAATTTATGACTTTCAGATATTTGACTGACTATTTTGTTCAGTTAAAGAATTTGAATGATCTAAATTGATATTTCCCAGATTCTGTGTGGTGCCCATTTTATTTAACAATGTTCATATGGTTTGCATCGTTACAACTGTTTCACTGTATGAATCCGGACTGTTTCACTGTGTGAACATGGACTGTTTCTCTGTATGAACCTACACTGTTTCACTGTGTGAACAAAGACTGTTTCACTGTATGAGCCTGGAATGTTTCACTGTGTGAACATTGACTGTTTTACTGTATGAACCTTGATTGTTTCACTTTATTGAACCTGGACTGTTTCACCATATGAACTGGACTGTTTTACTGTATGAATGTGAGGGACCGGGCTTGTTGTATTTTGAAGGGAAAGGTTTTATATTACCGAAAAATAATGAAAATCGAAAAAAAATAAGCAGTATAGTTCTCGGTCCATAAAAATATAAATAAACAGAACTAAACTCAACACTTTGCAAACAATAAATAAGTTTAAGCAATGTGATGAAAATAATGGAACTCACTATGAACAACTGATCTAACAGAGAACAAAAGACCTCACAAAGAAAGAATGCAGGGATATTTAAGGTACCTGGCCAAACCAAATGAATACAAGTGGGAGTAAAACAGAACACTAATCTACTAATTAACTACAAAAATAAACAGAACTTAATCTGTTTGGTAATCAGTATAATCATCATACAAATCAAATCCAAATGTATCTAAACATCAAATGCAAGCTAAACAAAATTAACACAATAACTAAACTAAAAAAAATAAAAACCCCTCTGAGGTCTGGCACTGATGTTGCAGCCTGATTGGTACTACATGTATAAAAGTCTGCTGCTTCCTGGTCAAATACACATACTCCCTATGTGTCACAAGGGAGTATGTGACACATATTTCTCAATATTTCTATTGGGAAATATTTAGCCTTTACCTTGCGCACAATGAGGTTCCCAATGGTTTGGGATATGAGTCAAACTTTGAAATGGAATTACGGTACCTCTAATCTATATAGAAGCTAATTGTTCCATCCTTCTTAGGTACCAAAACAACTGGGCCACTCTATTCACTTTTTGAACACTGAATTATTTCTAGAGACAGCATAAGGTCCATTTCCTTATTCAGTGCCACCAGTATACACTGTATAAGTATAGTCCATTTACCTAGTTAAAACCGCTCCTTAAGAAGGTTAACGGTTTCACTCTCTTCTGAATGACATAATAAACTACATTAACAAACCCCCCGAAACGGTTTCATTGAAACGCTCTGTCAGTCCGTCTGAGGATGGTATCTATTCGTCTCAAACTCCTCATGCACTAAAACTTGTAAACCTGCTTAAACAAGGCAGACATGAATTTTGTACCTGGTCGGTTAGAATCTCATCGGGGAAAACTATCCCTTGAAAACAACTGAATCAAAGAGAAAGCCAAACATTCGGCTCTCACGCAAAACTTCAGGATATTTTGAAGCATATTCTGTGACAATCAGCAAGTAGCGATTTCCTGCCTTGCTTTTTTCCACAGGGCCAACAATATCCATTCTAAGATGTTCAAGTGGAGTACTGACAATTGGGAGAGACTGGAGATGAGCTCTGCTGGGACCTTTAATGGATGTCTTCTGACACTGAGGGCAACTTCTACGGAACTCTGCTACATCTGAGTGCAAACGAGGACAGTGGAAAGGCTGTTAAATGCAAGCTAGTGCCTTGTGTTTCCCTAGGTGGCCAACCCAGGGAATAGAATGGCCCAAGCTAAGTATTACCTCTCAGGCTGCTTGAGGGACCATTAGCTGCTGGCCATGTTGATGGTAAGGGATTCCCTAGTGGTTAAAGTACTTATCTCCATCAGTAGGCTCACTCTAAGACTCCATCTACCTGGCTTTTGAAAAAACAATTGATACGGTTGGATATTTTGCTGCATTTCAGTTTTATTTGAAGGTATTTGGAATCTCAAGGGCACATCTGGAGCAACCTCAGCTTGCGGTTTCACAACAGTGTGTTTCAGTTTTTCCTGCTTTCTATGATTACATGGCTTGCAAGGTTTTCCGGGCTGTGTCTCAAGCTCAACATTATAGAAGAGCAAGGCACTGAGAGTGGAGGAAGGCTCATCCCCAAGTTTAGACTGGGCCCATGTCAAAGTAATGTTACAACTTTGCACTGGATTCAGTAAGTCAGAAAGAACTTGAAGGTCATCACCCAAAACTACTAGGAGGGCAACTTGTCAGCAACACAAACATTTAAATGATAAGGTTGCTCTTGTACTCTAATATAGAGGTTAGCAGTGGGGTAAGGTTTCTCATCACCATGCACACAGCGGATTGGGATGGTTTTGAGCATGCAAATGCTATTACTAGGTACAAGCAGCAGTTCCAAATGGAATTAAAGTTAAGGTCCTGAAACTGTGTGCGAAGTAGCTATATAGGATCCTACAGTACATCTTCAACATGAGCCTAAGGTTGGGTCGGGTTCCAATGCTCTTTAAAACCTTTTAACTGGTCCCTGTTGCAAATAACGGACGTCCAAGCACAAAGAATAACTATGGGCCTATTACTCTGACCCTTCACATAATAAAGACTCTGAAGAGGCTTGTGTTGGACCATTTACGTAAATGGTTAAAGAAAAACTAACCATTAGAACTAAATAGGAGTTGAGGATGCAATTATTCATTTTCCCAATAAGACCTATAGCGATCTTGACACGACTGGTAGCACTGTGAGGATGATATTCTTGGATTTCTCAAGTGCTTTTAACAGCATACGCCCGGAACTCCTTGCTGAGAAACTACGGATGATGCTGGTGGACAGCTCCCTGGTGACCTGGATCACAGACTACCTCTCTACTCCACCAAAATATGTGAGACTATAGAGCAGTGTGTCAGACCAGGTGGCTGGCAACACGGAGTCCCCCCAGGGTACATTCAAACCACCGACCTTCAGATAAGTGGACGTCAGCTCTACCAACTGAGCCATTAATTTAAATTTTTTACTTTATTAATTATTTTATTTGTGTGGGAATTAGGACTTTGCCACTGCATTAACCTGGATTGTCTAGCTGTAAGAACCTGGACTTTTTCTCTTTGTGAACCTGGATTGGTTCACTGTCAATGTAGAATGTTTCACTGAATGAACCTGGACTTTTTCCCCGGACTTTTTCCCTGACTGAGTAGTAGTATCATATTTTTGCATTGAGAATTGCGACGTTGCCATGGTTTCAGCTCATTTAGCGAAAACCAATTGTTTTCACATTTTTTTTATTACAAAAAATGTTTTGTGATTTGTTAGTCAAAAGGGTATAAGAGGAGGTCAATAGAATGGAACATAGAATAGAACAAACTTTATTTGTCCTCATCGGGAAATTCAAGCATTGTATGTATATATATATATATATATATGTACAATGCATGCCTCTTATGTATACATACATTATGCATACATAATGTATATATATATATATATATATATATATATATATATACATTATATGTATGTATATATATATACATACATATAATGCTTGAATTTCCCGATATATAGCTCTGACATTTATAAAGTGTTGGAGCTGCTCTAATGCTTGATTTCCCCATGAGGATTAATAAAATGTGTTCTATTCTATGTTCCATTCTATTGATCAGGAGCTACTCTGATACATGTTTTACTGTTCTTATGTATAATTTGCATACATACTATAATAGCCATGAAACTAGATACACATGTGAAAATGGTCCAGAAGAAAACCTACAATGAAGAACAACGTTACTGAATATTGGTCTGTTGGTTGAGAGCTGCACACTTAAAAAATATAGAAATAAAAATATCCATGTGGCCCTAATCCTCGTCTCTGTACAATTTAAATGGGAATTATCGGTATTCATTGGATTTTATTGAATTTATTTAAAAAAATAATCCAAAATACTTCCTGCAGTACCCCAAAATATCACTGGGGGTATACGTACCCCAATTAAAGGATCATTGTTTTACGATGTGATGGTGATGCCCATGATGAGGTCTCAATGGATCTGCTGTAGATGATGCTGTGTATGAAGTCATCATGCTGGCGTGGACTGAGGTCATGTGGTTTCAGCAGTAAGAGGCTGAGCTCTGTAAATCCAGCTTAGCAAAGATAATTATGTCTGTCCTTTCGTTGCTCAAACCTACTCCCTCATCTCTCCTCTTGGCATCTGGAGTCAAATTCACCTCAAATTTTCATGAAAGCGGGGAAAAAACGTTATTTAAGAAAAAGATTCAAAGATCACTTCTGAGTTTAACTCAGGACATCCAAGTCAACACTGGATGTGTGGGAGTACTGCTGTGACCAATTTAGTGTATGCTTCAGTGTTTCTCTATTAGGGGTGTGCGTAAACCGTAGGGGTGTACTATTCAACAATGATTTTGTTGTACTATTCAACAAAATGAGCTCTGCCGCCTAAGGTGATGTTGGTTCAGGAGTAAGAGCAATTGTCCAACATCTGTTGGTCGGTAGTTCAATCCCCGGCCAATCCAGTCATGTTGAAATGTCTTTGAGCATGATACTGAACCCCATGCTGCTCAAAAGGGCTTTTCCATTGGTGTGTGAATAATGGTCTGAGTGATCACACTTCCTGATGAGCATGTGCACTGTATGAATGTCTGTGTGAATGGATGAATGCTGGCTCGCATTATTAAAGTGTTTTGTGTGGTCGAACAGACTAGAAAAGCGCTATATAAGTACAGTCCATTTACCATTTATTGTACTTCTTAATTTTTTACTATGTTTTTCGTCTGGACAAACGATTGTTTTCCCTCAATAACAAGTAACATACAACCCTGACCATGGAACCCGGGTACTTCTTAAGGGCTGCCCACTGCTCCTCAGGGATAAGTCAAATGGAGAGATTAAATTTCACAATGTTGTTTTGTATGTATGTAGGTATGTATGTGATGTATGAATTACCACTATCATTATATATCAAATCTATGTGCCACCAACATGACTGTAATGGGTAACTGCAGCATGACCTTTTAAACATGGATCATCAGTGTCCAGGTAACTAAACCGAGCAACATAAATTTAACAAAATTATTTATTTATTATTATTATAGCCAAATGATTTATTTGGCTAGACAGATAGACAGATAGAAACTTTATTAATCCCCAATAGGGAAATGTAGTCGTTGCAGCAGGTCCACAGACAAGTATTCTAAAGGTGACTAAAAATGAAGACATACTATACAATGGGACATATTATAGACATGTTTAGATAAAAATAATATATTAACATTATATATATATATATATATATATATGCACACACATACGTATCATATATACACACACTTCTATATGTATGTATGTATGTATGTATGTATGTATACACACACATACATAGATACACACACTCCTTTATTTTAACTCACAGGTGTATTTTTTTTGTTCAATTTTTTATCTATATATATATATATATATATATATATATATATATATATATATATATATATATATATACATATATATATATTTATAATTATACATATATATATATGTATATATATACATATATATACATATATATATTTATATGTATACATATATAAATATATTTATATATATACACACATATATACATATACATATATATACATACATACATTGAATCAAAGTTTGGTGTGGTTCCATAGCTTTGAGTAATAATTCAATACAATATGCACATTCCATATATCAAAAAAGCATATAGATTCTTAATTTTCATATTTATTGATTTTTAAACTAGAGTATCGGTAAACACTTGTGACTCTATGTAAACTACAAAGGTAGACTATTTTAAAACCTGTTCAGTTTATTACTTATTTCAAGGTAAACCGTGTCTGAATTACATACCCAAAATAAACTTCAAATAGTTCCATACCTAACATGTGTATTTACATAACCTTGGTGTTTTTGGACAACCTAAAATAATTTTTTTTCAGTGCAAGTAACATTGTACCTGTTTCCATGTGGGAGCAATCTGTGATTAAACACAAAAAGTACTAATATTTCTATCTTCACCCTCAACGAAAGAGGCTATAATAACGTCATTATATTACAGTAACACTATACACAAACAAACTTTGTTCAGAAAATCTTTGACAACTGCTGCATCCAATCTGATTGAATCCCACAACGTTCATGTTATTCTACATACATTTTGTAAGATAGGACCAGGACTTTCGATTTGGCACAGCTGGATAGCCAACAGACCCAAAATGTGCCAAAAATGGGATTTTTACCCTAAAGAGAGATAGGGTGGGACAATAATACTGTTTTGTTAAAATACATAATTGTGTGGTATCTCCGCATTTGAAAAATTATTCGGACACCTTGTGTCACATATTTTAATTAATCAATATTTTAATGTCAATAATTTGAATGTGTTATTATTAATGTAAATGAATTGGAATAGGTAGGGTAGGGCAAATTTCAAATTCAGTGGGGGATATCTCACGCTCCTCTACCTGACTGGGAAACGAGGGCTCATTCTGGGCTGTCGGTTCTGGAGTGATTAGTTAGTTGTAAATATTGTACGATATTAATAGTGAATGTACAAGTAACAGATTGGGTTAACTTTTTCATGAATTTGATTTAATTGCAAACCAATGTAAATGCTGTAGCATATTTAAGTTCTGATATTGTAAGATCTTTGAGTCAATAAACTCAGTTTGTAACACCTGATTGATTCAATTTTTTCAGTTCCAGTAACTTATTTTGGTGTTGCAGTATACAGATAGAACATTTTGTGGTTAAATCCCAACCTTTTTGGTTCGCATGGTTCCCCCGTATTTGCATAGGTTCCAATCATGAATATGAATATACTGTAGGTGAATGAATTGATCAAAATTCAGCGTACAATTCAGTACAATTTAAAAAAACTAAATATATTGAACATATTCAAAAGCACATACAGAAGAAAACTCAAACTTCAAAAATGATATTTTAGTGTCTAAATGGAACTGATTTTGCAGCCAATTCAATAAAAATTACTCTTAACCAGACCAGAAGGTGGTTCTGTTCAGTGCCGCAGCCTACCGGGCGGGGTGAGACAGTTTGGAGGGGGGGCTGCCGTAGAGTAAGAAGCCTGACGCGGGACGTTTCTGGGCTCGAGCGCCACGGATCTCCTCCACCGGACGCGGACATGGGGCTGTATCTGGGAGCGTACCGGTAGAGGGATATGGCTGGTCGGTAGGATAAGCTTCACGTCACCCGGAGGCGGCTCGGCTTCGACATGGTAGGTCCAAACGCTCTCCTCCCTCATACGGCGCTGCTTCGGTTCGTAAAGAGACGCCATGTAAGTAACAGAATGGTGCTCGGTAACGTCACGGCCGTTAGTCCGTTACTTGACGTTAGCCGTAGACAGGCATGGTCTCGGGTTGTCGTCACAGATATAGTGTTCCGCGAAGATGCAGTGGATCATCTGGATCCAGAGTCTGCACTCAGTTTGCTGTAAAACGTCAACTTTTAGAGTCGGATAGCAGGCCGGAAGTAACCGTCAGAAGTGACGTCAACATGTGTCTGATGACTGTACGTTTACCGACAGAACTATCAGTCCGTGTGGCGTTACAGCAGAAAGCATACAGCTAAGTTTGGAGTGACGTCTTCTTGCAGAAAGGGGTACTGGGTGTCCCACTGGGAGCCTTGGTGACCCCCCTCTGGTGGATGGCAGGCACAGTCTGGGCCCAGTAGAGATATGTGTTTGACATGTGTTTGACAGTGTCTGTGAATGTGTGTGTGAGATAGAGAGAGACTGCATGTTTTAGTCCGTAGGAAATGGCTTTGTTAATATCTAGCTGGTCCACTGAGAAGCTACTGTCCCTGCAGACAGTTCGCTCGAGTACCGCTGGATGGAGCCAGAGCTGCAGACTCTTCCTGTAGCCTCCTGCAGACTCCTCCTGGGAATCCTGCAGACTCCTCCTTTGGAAACCTTCAGCCTCCTCATTTCGAAAACCAGTAGCCTCCTGCTGTAGCTACTTGTAACCTCCTACAGGGGCCCTGCGGCTTTCCACAGCTTTCTCTTGTATCCTCCTGTGGCCTCCTGCAGACTCTCTTGAGCCACCTGCAGCCTAAAGTGGCATTCAGCCGCCTGAATGTCTCTGCAATCTCATCCTGTAGCCTCCTGCAAACTCCTCTTTTGGCCTTCTCCTGTAGCTAACTGTTGCCCCCTGCAGACTCCTCCTGCTCCCCAGTCGGCTGCATACCGTCTTACTGTTCATATTAAGGTCGCAGTTGAGTGTGAGGAAGTATACTAACTGTAGTTCAATTCCTATTAAGTTCACAGTAGAGGGTTGTGGCCTAGGAGGTATACATAGTATATTACAGTTCATATTAAGGTCACAGTAGAGGGTCGTGTCCTAGGAGGTATACATTCTATAGTACAGTTCATGTTAAGGTCATAGTAGAGTGTTGTGGCCTACATCATGGAAGATGTGATCTAGGTTCAAACTGTGGTATAGCAGCTGCTGTGGCTTTAAGTCTTCTGGGATGGGCTATATTCATACCGTCATTTCATTTGTCTTTCTTTCATTCTTGGCCCCCCTTCTTCCTCCTCCCTCTCAAACATTCCCTGGTACCCTGTTACTCCTCAGCCCTACTTTGCTACTAATAATCACTCCCACCATCATCTGTTGTTTTTCTCACTGCAGGCCATTTTTGCCAGCGCTCTAACTTTTCTAGCGTGTCATCATTTGTGGAGTTAACACTGGAGAGTCTTTCTCAGGATCACTCCAAAGCCAGCTCAGCAGTCCTGGAAATGCAGCGCCGTGTAGAGCTGGAGGTAGAGCTGCTGGAAGCAGTGGAGCAGAGCAGAAGGAAAAACACATGACGACACTCGAGTGAAACACTAGAGGGTTGTTCCTGTTCCCTCTCAGACTCTGCTGCCCCCATCAAAATGATGTTTTCTCCTCTCTGCCTGTCTCAGGTAAAACTGCTACAGGACGTCCTGTAAAACCCCACAAAATGTTGTTGACCTCGGTGTTGATTTATGATGTAGCTTGTTTCACTCTATGAGCCTGGATTTTTAATATATGTGAATCTGAACCATTTAACTGTATGAACCTGGACTATTTCACTGTATGAACCTGGACTGTTTCACTGAGTGAACCTGAATATTTTTCCTGAACTTGGACCTATCCTTATGTGAACCTCGACTATTTTTCTGTATGAACTTAGACACTATTGGTATCAGTGATATCAATGGTATTGGTGGTCTGGTTGGTTCCAATGTTGGTCTCGGTGTTCTCTATCAGCTGCTGTGCTTGTGCGCCTGTGTTTCTGTAAAAGTGTCGCCGGATTTGGCCCAGGATTTCAGCTTGGTTAGATCTCTTCCAGGAGCAGAAGTTCTACGATGAACCTGACAGTGTTTCAGAGAAACAGTGTCAGGGTCTGTACTGAACATGATGCTTAAGCTTTGCGTCCATACTGAACATGATGCTAAAGCTTTGTGTCCCTACTGAAATTGATCTAAAGCCTTCAGTCCATACTGAACGTGATCTAAAGCCTTCGGCCCATACTGAACCTGGACTGATTTTGTGATCTAAAGCTTTGGGTCCATTCTGAACATGATGCTAAAGCTTTGGGTTGATGCTGAACGTGATGCTAAAGCTTTGGGTTCGTACTCAACGTAATGCTAACGCTTTGGATCCATACTGAACATATTGCTAAAGCTATGGGTCGTTACGGAATGTGTTATCAAGCTTTGGGTCCATACTGAACCTGATTTCAAAGCCTTGGGTCTGTCCTGAGCACAGTAGTGAAGTCTGTGGTCCATTTTGACAGCATGCTAAAGCTTTGGAAAATTTGTGATCTGCCCTGAGTGCAGTGTAATGTTTTGGGTTCTTCCTAAGCAATGCTTGGCCTTATAGAAGGACAGGATTATCAAAAGATCTTGTGTTGCATACTTTTCCTACTTATAAGTGGTATTTGAATGTGGCGAAGCCAAACTGCAAAACAAATGAGGTAATAAATATTTAACCTGTTCTTCCTGACAAGCCCGTAAACGGGCTTTTACTTAGTTTATGCAATTAGTAATGCAATTTTATTGTGTAAAGTGATAGAGATGGATAAAACCCTATCTCACAGCCAAAGGTGGATATATATTGTATTTTGCAGTCAAAATCCTTTTCTGGCCATCCAACTGTGCAAATTCATTGATCGTTTAGTTTCATGGTGTTTCTGTAATTTGTTGATATCATAGCCTTTTTTTAAATCGGCCAAAGATGGATATATCTTTGGCTGAAACTTTTTTGTTTAATCACAGATTACTCACACAGTGACCGGTACACTGCTACTGACATTGAAAATCAATTATTTTACTTCCTTACCTGTCTATAGACACTGATGTAATGCAAATACAGCTGGCAGTTGTGGATGTATTTTAAGTTTATTTTTGATAAGTAATTCAGGCTTCAAATAAAATAACGTAGGAGATAATATATATTTTGATTAAATCCATAAATATTTTTGTGCACCCACCCTAGGGAAATATAGAGGGTTAAACTGGTCCACCCTTCTGTATATTAAGAGGAAAAGGTTCTTCCAAAAATAAACCCTTGACACAACATTTCAAGTGTGCATCTCATGATTGGTCTTGTGCTTAGTTTTACATTTTTTGATAATTTGAACTTTGACCATTTCGATCTCAGTTTACTGACATTCACCTCTGATAGGTATTATTACTGTCCATCCATATCAGTACTCACTGAGTTTAACTGCAGGAAGGGGCATCTGTCTGTCTATCTGCAAGTCATTTGGTTCAGCTTATATTTATCTTTATCAAGAAGATTGCAGGAAGCAAGGATATCTGCTAAGCTAATCCACTTTCCTCCGCTGCTCCAGGGTCGGGCCGCGGCAGCAGCAGGGACCCCGGTTGATAATAACAATAATAGTAATATAACATTTAGCAATAGCTTATGGGAAAATACTGTACAATAATAATAATAATTTTAATCATTATCGTGATCATATTGTAATCAGTGGGCATTGAGCAGGTCCACAGCAGCAGATGCAGTCACCAACCATATGACCTTGCAGGGTGACAAAGCACAAAGACTCCAGGGAAGAAGTCAAGTAAGTAACATGCATTAATCCAGTGACATGCATTAAAATGAGTGGGATGTATAAAGAGTGACAGAGGAAGAGAGAAAGCTCAGTGTATCATGGGAGATCCCCTAGCAGTCTAAACCTATAGCAGCATAGCTAAGAGCTAGCTTATGTCAGCCCTAATTATGAGTTTTATCATAAAGGAAGATTTTTAAGACTACTCTTATGTATATAGTGAGGGTTTCTGCCCCCTGAATCGAGATTGGAGGGTTCCACAGGAGAGGAGCCTGATAGCTGAACACTCTGGCTCCCATTCTATTTCTGGAGACGATAAGGACTACAAGTAACCCTGCATGCTGCAAGTTAAGTACTCTGGTTGGACAATATGGAACTATGAGCTCCTTCAGATACGTTGGTTCCTGACCGTCATGGGCTTTGTAAGAGAGCAGAAGGATTTTGAATTTGATTCTAGATTTTACCGGGAGCCAATACAGGGGAGCTAATATAGAAGAGATATGTTCTCCTAACATGGTTTCATTGATAAGTGCAATTATGTCCCTTTTTGTGTACAGTTCAGTGTCTATATCTTAGGGTTACCTTGGTAACCCAGCACTGGGACTAAAAGGGACCGGCCCAACCATGAGTTGAATTACACAGCAGGGTCTTTCCTACGATTTCCTGAAGATTTACTGTAGTTGGGATAAAATACAACTCAAATTTTTAATTATTAGTATAAGATGGCCCTGACTTCAAATTACTTATTTTATTAACATTTATGTCAATATTTGATGAAATGACTAACAAGCTAGCTTGAATGCAATGCTGGAATGTTTGTGAGCAAACAAGCTAGCTCTGTCAGCATATAATAGAATAATGTAAACATACTATATATACTATAGTATATATAGTATATATATACTATACTCACTAAGTTAACCAGCAATGGCCATAGGTGACCAGTTCACCTACTTTGACGTCATGTGTCACACCTTACACATTTTCATTAGTAGCTAACGCTACCTAATTTGAGTTAGTTTAGATTGCATATGTGACCTAAAGTTAACTATACAGTCAGTAACCATCAATTTCTGCTCACTTTAACTGTATCAAATGTTTTATCTCGGTATATTAAGCTTACATATCATCAGTGTCTCCTGAGCTACAGTTTTTAGGTCGCAAAGTTTCCTCTCACACTGGTTTAAGGTCAGGTCAGGTCACCGTTTGCATAAGTATGGTAGAATTTAAATAAATGATGAGTCTCAATTTCAGGTTGCATTTTCAGCCTATTGTGCTCAGTCATTATTGATATCCATTGTCAAATCAAACTAATCAAAAACCTATTACCAACCCCCGTGGGTTTTGTAACAGGTTCTCGAAAAAACGTTTTTTACTGTGGCCACATGGAGGGTTTTGGCTCTATTGACTATTTGCACCCAGAAAGAGACAATGTTTGATCAGTAAACCTGATAAAAAAAGAAGTTTTTCCCCAAGTGTTTGTGTTCCCCTGGCTGTACCCAAATGACCCCAAATCATGACTTGAATAGTGAGACGCGTGTTTTTGTGTTTCTTTAAATGCCTACAATTGCTGTAGTGCTCTGAAAGAAGTCTGGTCTGAACAGGATGTTGCTTTTCTCTCTCTCTTTTCTCATTTGTTATGATGATGTCATCAATGTGCGCATAGATGGCGAGGACTGACTCAATGTGACCATTGGCGACATACTCACCGTATCTAACTAGCAAACCCCACAGCTCTGTTGTAGGTGTGACTGCTGATGACTGGACATATGATTTGTTCTCCTTTCTCTGTCATATAGGATGAGTTCCATCCCTTCATTGAGGCTCTGCTGCCCCAGGTCCGTGCCTTCGCCTACACATGGTTCAACCTCCAGGCAAGGAAAAGGAAGTACTTCAAAAAGCATGAGAAAAGGATGACCAAAGAAGAAGAACGAGCTGTGAAAGATGAACTGCTTGGGGAGAAGGCTGAGGTGGGAGGAGTTATAAAAAACTACCAAAAGTTATCATCAAAAATAAACAGCAACACAGGATATGTCAGGATTTTAACCCTTTGAATACCACTTTGTTTTTGATACAATATGATACGATATTAGATTTTCCTTCTGGTGCATGAAAATGTCCGGCCACACGTGGATGTAGTTTGTCAGCGGTTCCTATATGACGAAGGATTTGATGCTATTGACTGGCCTGCCCCTTCCCCGGACCTGAATCCAATCGAGCTGACTGATGCCCTAATCCAGGTCTGGGGGGAGATCCCCCAGGAGACTATCCTTCGTGTCATCAGGAGCATGCCCAGATGTTGTAAGGAGTGCATACAGGCACCTGGAGGCCATTGACACTACTGAGCCACATTATGAGTTGTCTTGAGGCAATTCACAAAAGTTGGATTAGCCTGGGATCTCGTTTTTCCACTTTGATTTTGAGTAGGATTCTGAATCCAGTCTTCAATGGGTTAATTATTTTGGTTTACGTTGATATATTCTTATCTTATTTTGTTCTCAACGAATGACACTACGTAATCAATAAAGAGTACAACTATTATCTTCATTGGTTCTGTTCTATAGCAATAAAGTAATATATTAGGTAATTTCACTGTTATGAGCCACATGAAGGACAATGGCACCATGAAATAGAAAAATGTAAAAGTTATACTTTTTGAAGCCAAGATTACAGAATGAAAGCTGGGAACAACATGGAAGTCCAAATTAACAAAGCTTAAAATGTCCTAACTTACCCAGAGTTCCCCAAAAGAAAAGAAAGTACCTGAAACTTACATTACTGACACAAAACAGGAGAAATACCCACAAAAAGGAATTCGCAAACCTACTTGATTGCTGGACTGCTATTAGACAATTACTTACTTAATATTTACAAAATGATGGCCAAATATACCAGGAATGAAAAATGATCACTCCCACTAGCAATCATCAACGTTAAATACAAATCAAATCTAATCGGAACTCTAATCAACTCAAAGCCAGTCCATGTAAGGACACGGTCAGATGTCCCGGGCCAGGGACAAGGAGAGTCCTGCTGCTTCCAGGGGTACCATTTTAAGTGCTGTGCCATCAGTCCTTTCTCTAGTCATCTACTTCAACCTACGATTCAGAGGAGTTCTCAGCAAGGTGACACCATGTTCCTAAAGAGGATGAAGGGCCAAATATATTTTTAACGGATTAGAATACATTATTCAAAATTCTAATAATATATATGTACAGTAACTCACTATAACACCATCATTCGGTTTGTAAGGTTAAACAGAAGTGGGCAAGCCGCCTGTTGGCCAAGCTGAGGAAGGACATCAGACCTGAGTGCAGAGAAGACTTCGTCCTGTCCATCACTGGGAAGAAGGCTGCGTGCTGCGTCCTGTCCAACCCCGACCAGAAAGGCAAGATGAGACGCATAGACTGTCTCCGACAAGCTGACAAGGTAGGATAAGCACTAGCTACCGAGAATGGTAAATTCGAACATAGACCCCTGGCATTCTCAGACCATATAACTGTTTAATGTTGGCAGTGATCTGGTGGACAAGCATTTGGGGTCTAGTGTTCATCATTGCCAAAATATACAGAGGCAGTCCCAGAGTTACGAATGCCAAACTTATGAACTCATACTTAAGAATGGACTACTACTTAAAATCATCCACTGTGCGGGTTAGAAAACGTGGAGTGGATTTCAGTCTTCTTCGGCCAATACAGAGACTCGCTGCTCCATCTAGTATTAAAATCGAACTCTTTAATTCACAATCTCTCACAAACAAATCATGCCTCATACATGACCACATCCTGGAGAAATGTCTGGACGTTATGTGCCTTACAGAAACCTGGCAACAACCAGATGATTTTTCTGTCCTGAATGAGACCTGTCCCGCCGGTTACTGTTACCTCCAGAAAGCCCACCACTGGTCGTGGTGGTGGTCTGTCTGTCATCTACCGTAGTGATTTGGACTTGTCTCCACTGCCGTTGCCAGAGATCTCTTCTTTTGAATGCCTGGCATTTAAT
>VRLP01005347.1:0-37834 GCA_009660295.1 Lophius piscatorius | reverse complement strand
TGTGTGTGTGTGTGTGTGTGTGTGTGTGTGTGTGTGTGTGTGTGTGTGTGTGTGTGTGTGTGTGTGTGTGTGTGTGTGTGTGTGTGTGTGTGTGTGTGTATATATATAATATTTAATACCCTTACTATCCCACTGGGGCCTCTTTTTAATGAGCTATTGTAGCAGCTAGGTCTAATGTCAGGTTGTGAAAAAGCCTCTTTGTTGTGCAGATGTCTTCGAAATAGCTCCAGAGGATGAAATATGACTGTGATGACCTTTCAGTTGTGTGCGTATTTGTCAGGATTCAAATAAGTTGAAAGGATCAAACTAAACAGTTTCCCTGGTCTGGCAGGGAATTGTGCTGCAGAGGTCAACAGACAGGACCACAACGGCACATTCCAGCATACAGTCAGTTGTTGGTACATATTGAAGTACTAGACCATCTCCTGCAGACAAAGACAAAATTAAAATTCTAATTTATTAATGTATACAGAGAGCTCGGCCAAGCTGTCACTCAGCTATTGAAAAGAGAGTTGGGCCCTTTCCCTCTGCCCCCCTCCCTTCTCCTACCCTATTCTTTTGAAGAGAGCAGTATCTTACTACCAGCGTAAATTGCCAGCTCTCTTATGTTGTATGTTACATTTTGTAGGGTTGAAGCTGCCATTATGAAAAAGCCACAGGTCCAGACAAGTGTTTGTTTATCTCTGAATACTTATTCTGCTAATTAACACCCCCACTATGCAAACACATACACAAAAACGCACGTACACACAGTTTAAAGCCAAGAATTCATACATAAACATCAGTTTGCCATTCCGTGTGAGGATGTATTACATTTGTTTTTGTTGTTTTCTATTTAATCTCACCGAGCCTCTTGCACAACTACATTTTTTGTAAAACACCAGAGGCTAACAGTCTGAGTCTCATCTGTCTTTAAAGAACAAACCGTGCTTCGCTCAGCCCCCTTCAAATGCAACATTCACAATCCCCTTCACATAGACCGGATAATGATTCTCTTCTGAGCTGGACTGGGTCATCAAAATACATGATCCAACAATTATGAGGCTGTGTTGTAAGCTGACATCCCATAAAAGCACCTGATCTGCAGACGTGGCTACATTCATCTCAGTAGTCTTCCCATTAGGCACAAGGATTCATGCAGAGAGACTTTTACTCATTTGTTGGTGTGACTCACTTTCCAATTCATTCTTATTCAAGTCAAAAATAATGAAGCACGGTTTATTCAGAACGTCTGAGAGAGAAAAAACCTGCACTGAGTAGCAAGGGGGAAAATATGAGTCAAAACAAGCCCCAGAATTCTTGATCAGCGTTAAATGGCTCTCTGGTTTAATATCTCCAACAGTAGTGCCCTCCGACAAACTCTTACCCCTACACAGCCCACCCCTGCCTCTGGATGAAGATGCTCCCCCAGTACTTTCAGCTGCCTAGAGGTTTTTTAATCAGACCTGATATACAAACAGCTGCTACGCAGGCTGGAGATCAGCTAAACGTACTTGACTGGTCAAAAAGCAAGTAAATTACGTTGACAGAATGACACCTGTGATTAAAAGAATACATGCCGCTCTTACCTTTTTGCGCTTCACACCTACACTGGCACAACAACGAGAGCCAGCAGCTCCCACCCCGCTAATTACCATTATCAGTGAAATGGCGGGGTTTGACTCATTAGTTCCATGTGCATTTAATTAGAGGCTGGCTGAAATTGGATTTAACTTATTACTTTTTCATGGATCACTTTCTTGTCATCACTTCAAATTGGATTGCAGCCCCAGGTAACTAATTATGCCAGCCACAGGATCAGGAGTAAAGAAATAGGTAATTAGGAATAACACTGTCGGACCCTCGCTGATAGTCCACCAGCACCAGGATGGGAGGAGGGGGGAAATACGAAGCTCGTTTGTAGCGTTTTTCACAAACCTGACCGGTTAACTACAACTCATTGCAAGAGATCCTAGGTAGGCATCCACTTCCTACAGGGGATTATGTGGCATTCAGCTCGGATGATGATGTTATGTCAACATGGTCTCTTTGCTCTCAGTGTAATGCCCAGATTATGCTTGTTTCTCATCCGGGATTTCGCTTAAGATTGGCCTCTGTTATTCCTGTCAATGGCTCTGTGTGAGGAATGGCCAGCAGCCAGCTGACGTTCCCAGTGTAGACACTGCTCCAATGACAGGGACTACGTTCTGTGTGTTGGTTGTATTGAGATAAGATAAATAGCCTGTTGGATAATATGGGAAATTAAAATACATTTAAAACACAGCATATATAACATCTCAGACACTTTTTACTTTTGATTCAAAGTAGAGGTAGTTGACTTATATACAAGGTTAAAGAAAAACAATAATGTCAATTCGCTTATTATTGAGAGCTCTTATGTTTAATCTTTAAAGGATGATTTGTTAAGAAGTTGAAGCTGAAAGAAAACCCTTAGTTTTTTCATTTCTTTTGTAATTATAAATGGGCTTTGTTTTTAGATGAGTATTCAGTATTCTCTTATGTAATGTGGCATTGAACATTTTCATAATGTCAAAGGTGCATCCCTCGTTCAATTCTTCAAAACCAGAGACAGTACTGATTGGGTTTCAATACCAGTAGATTCTTTTTTTTATCTGTGCTTTCACCAGTTGAAACCACAAATCTTTTTTTTTTATTTCTTTCTTCTATTCTCTTTTTCTCCCTTTTTTTCACAGCGTAGTCCACAGCCTCATAGAGGGCATCTCCAGGTCAAAAGATAATGTCTTTTCAGTTTACAGGAGAAAGCTTTTTAGTTGTAGAGCGTCCCTCCAACGCCCCCCTCCCCGTGTTTGCTCTTCACATCCTTCATTTGCGGTCTGTTGGGGTGAAGCGTGATGTGACACAATCCAGGGGCCCAGCCTCTTTCTGACAGGATGGGGAGAAGCCGCCGGCTCTCTTTGGCTCCCTCTCCTACTGTTTTTGCAGTAGGCCCATGGCATTGTCCTGACACATGTATACCACAGCGCCCCAATCTGTAAGTCATTAAAGCACGAGGCCAGAGTCTGTCAGCTGGAGCTCAGCCAGTGCTGTAGGGTGAACTGTAGCAGAATTTCAAGCTCAGTCGGCCAGTGGCCCAAAGTGGCACGGCCCACTGGCGGGGTGACGGTAAGCAAAAGTCTGGATTAATGTACTGGGGTAGTTGCTGTGAGATAAAAGTTCACTTCCACCACATCAGAGACCTGGCTGAGGTGAAAGGAGTGCATTAATGTTCAGTGTGTCTTTCACTAAAATACCTTTGAAGATTTGCAGACAGGAGAATAATACTACCAAGAAGAGAGCTGGGTGAGAAGTTGGGTGCCGATGATAGACAGACAGAAGGAGTGGTGGCACCAAATGAACAGTTGAAATTGATTCACTTTGCAACCGCTCTAAGCTTGCCAAGATGATCAAGTCTATCATGGGTGTCATCGCTGCGGGTTGAACGGAATATGATTCAAGGTGTATGTGTTCAGCTGTTAGGTTGAAGTGTATCCGTACTTTGAGGAATATTTCAACGTTTTGGGAATTATGCTTATTTACGTTAAAGCCAAGAATTAGAAAGAACCCTCTTGAATGTAAGAATACAATCAATATAAATACAAAGCCTTGGCATGAGTATTACTACTACCTGACAACCAGTGCAGAAAGAGGCAGCTGGACCGAGACGCTAAAGGTTTATTCCAAATGAATGAATTGAGATAAAATGTGTCATTTAATTATATAGATTTGCTTCTAGATGGATTTTTTTGTCCGCTTGAACAACTGTCGCCGGCCAGCCTTTTCCCCTGTTTGTAGTCATGATGATGAGCTGATATAACCAGGTGCTGTCTCCGGACTACAAGCAGTGATAAAGAGCCAATACACCAAACTATTCATCTATGTGCTGAAATACAATTGTTTACACTTATTTTTCCATCATCGCTCCTTTACATCCATGAGGGGCCAACTGCGTCAATATTTAAAGGTGAACGTAATTCCGAATAGCGCGGCTATCAGACTGAAAAGTGTCTCCAAAAGTTAAATAATCCGTTCAGTGCGTGAACCTCAGACGGAGTTGATTTCTTTGTGTTAGTAAAATGTCTCAAGGTGATGTTGTAATGAACTCTCATTTTGACAAATGCGCTGCTACGAGGTGATACAATCTGTCAGGAATGCTCAACACAACACCAAGGACGGTGCTCGCTCAGAACCCCGGGATCAGGCCGTCTCTTCTGCTGCTTGTTTTCCTTGTCATACTGTAATAATCTATTATGTGCACTGTATAGATCAGAACCAGGTTTGGGTTAATCCTGTCAGAATGAAGTCATCTATTCCAATTCCACACAGCCAAGCGGGGGGGAGGCGACCCTCTTTTCATTGTAGGCATGATCTTTCCCTTCAAGCGTTGATCCTTCACAACCCTCCAACACACTCAGTCATCAGCCCAACTACACACACATATGCACTTCTGAATGCACTATGCCGATTTTTGTTTTGTATTTGTGTCAACCTCTGGCGATACATCTTGATGTGAAGCGTGTGTTATCTGGAGCGATTCACACAAAGGACGGATGGATACACAGTCAACCATAGCATTAAAAAACACTAACAGCTATACAAGGCGCTGTCAAGTCAGCATAAACTCCCAATGCAGTTCCTCTTTGCCTGTTGTCACACACCTTTGACAGCTCGGGGATTCTCTGATTCCAAATTCATCTTTTGGTCAGGAGGATAAAAAATAAATATTTTCTTGCTCAGACAGCAATGGAGGGATCCGAGACGGCTACATAAGGGCACCTTAATTTATTTATATATATATAATTCCTCAAGATAAACTGACATCAGTTTTCCGTTTAATTTTAATATTACTATTTTAGCTAAAAGATTTTTCTATAAAGCAGGATCGTCTTTATCTATATCCTCCTGAGGAATTTTATTTAGTAGTTTTTTTGAACAAAGTAGACTACTTCTTCATTTTTCGGCTACACCATCTCGGGTTCGCCACAGCGGATCGCCTTTTTCCCTTCTTAGGTCGGTAACCTACTGGCTAACTCTAACAGTGACGGTATTTTTTGATCCGGGCCCCAACCGATCTGGTTTGGAAATCAGTTTTGTGTTCCACATATGGATTTGGCTTAGGTTTAATGCCGGATGCCCCTCCTAACGCAACCATACCAATTTTATCCTGGCTTGGGACCGGCACTGGAGGTACACTGGCTTGTTTCCCCTTTGTAGCTGGTTTAAACGAAGTAGACTGCCACTGTTAGATATCATAACAGAATACTTGAACTCAGTTAATCATGAGGGTTTGCATTACAGTGCTTCCTACATTTAGAGGATTGACAGTATTCGCTCGCAAACAAACTTCCTTGTAGTCTGCTGGAATCAGGGAAATCCTCATTCCACTATTTGTTATCACATATCAAAGCTTACAGATTATAATATAATATGAAAACATGCTAAAGTTTTTTAACCTCAGATTTAGTGATGAAATCATGGTTGGCATGCCCGTCCATTAGACGTGGTTGTCGATGACGGGGGACAACGAAGGCTTTATGTGCTTGTTCTTTACCATTATTCCAAATATTAAGGATGCTTGAAAATGTTATTTCATTCCTTTCAATGAGATTGAATCTATTTTATTCTAATTCGTATTAGCAACTTACACACACCCTGACAGCTTGATGCTAACACATATTGCTTGCTAGCGGAAATTAGATTAATGTCGCAATAATATTTCTATAGAAACACATTAATAGCTGCTGACTTAACCTTCCTAACTTATTCTGCTAGTCGGTTACTATACTGGAAAAACTAAATCTCAAAGGATCAAAAACTAACATCCCCAATGAGGTACAAATATAGTCATCAGTCACTAAAAGAATTGTCTGCCAAGAGTGGGCAGGCCGTTGAGGCTACATCATATTTCTTTATAAATGATTATCCCTCTGTTGTTTTTATAACGCTGCAGCTTGGTTAGTAAGAAAGTCAAACTTATATAAATAAAAAATCCAGATCTACCTCAAATATACAGGTAGAATCAGAACTAAAATAGTTATTTTCAAATCAGACATCCCCAGATGTGAATACTGTTTCCACAACTTCATATATAATATTTGCTTTTAAAACAGCACTGCCATGGTATGAGATAGAATACTTCAGGACTCTTTGACTGCTGAATACGCAGGAATTTAATTATTGACTTGATTTGACAATATTTCCACACATTGACCATACGCTGCCGAGCCATGATCTAGGTTTCAACCATGTCTTCTTTCCACAGCCCCCTCAGAACACGTCATTTTCCTAATAAATTACATTCTCTGTATATTAATACAGTTTTCTGATTCTAAATTAAAAAAAAGATAAATCAATCCCGAAGTATGACAAAATAAAATAACCCCCCACCTCCCAGTATGGAAACCCAAAAGTGTTCATCTTTTGACAAAATGATAAACCACAAGACAGCACACGCAAGAGCACAAGCTCCATTTTCCACTTGCTGGCACACCACCTCAGGAAATATTTTGCAAATACAGAGTTCACATGTGCTGACTAAACAATGTGTTCCTGAATACTGAAATTAAAAGTAAATAACCAAACCCATATATAATAGAGCAAGGGGAACACGTTGACTCAGGCATGACTTACTGTAACTCCATTCTGCTTCGGGCGATAAACTTATTCTAGGCTAAATATCAGTGTGTGAGGGAATATCAGTGGGTTGCAGATGTTAAAAACGCAGCTCACCATCTCGGTGTGAAGGTGGAAAGACACTATGTTATTTTTAGAACATTTCAAATCACACCACCAACAATAAATAAAACACCACTGTAGATACACAAAGCATAAAAAATGGCCGTGAACAGAAAAGACCACATCACCTTTCAGAGCTCAGACAGAACGACTGCCAGGTTGGGATGTACCTCGTGGCCTTCAGTTCCCATCGGTGGCAGCCGTCTTCGAACATATGAGAACTAGGGAGAGCAAATAGAAGGATGTTCACTTAAAATGTGACAAGTTTGTGGCACTATTCATATTTAGATATTCCTGTTACAGTCACAGGCAAACTGCGCTGCTTGTGCGTTAGTATGTTTACTCAAGTGCACACAAGCATAATTTTTAAAAGACAATGGCGAAGCAAATTAATTTATTTGACTGCAGGGTCAGAGTTCAACCAACCAGTTAACATCATAGACAAATATGCAAATTGATTCAAACTGACAAAAACCAGATGAACCTGAACGAGAGGCCAAAGGCTCATTTATGAAATCTTGTGGTGTTCCAGTATATTGGAGAGGGAAATGATTGTACACAACATAAGAGAACTTGTAAGTGACACATCCAGCTAACCAGTCAAAGGCAACTGATCCTATAGGTTAAACCAGCTCAGAGCTGCACTGCAGGCAGTTTAACAACATTCATTTTCTTACTGTAGGAGGTACAGTATCAGATAGAACAAACTATCCTATCTTAAAGTTCCTTTGGATTCAGTGAAGTTTCCATCCGTCTATCTGCAAACTGCTAAGAATTTAGTTTGGTGCCTGGATTAAAACTTTTAAATGGAGGTCCGTGTTGCGTTTTTATTATAATGCTGCTGTATAGCTACATACTATTTTTATTGATCCCTGACTTTCACATATAGGAGAGCCAATGCTTTGTTGCCATGCTGGCAACCACTTCTGAAAGTTTATGTTGCGCCCTCGCTTTGGTTTTGTATTCCCTGACATCAGAACAGAAATACGGAGCAACTCTTCCAAGTCCTCATAAATACACAGCGCTCTCCTGTGTGGTGTCAAATCAGAATCAGACGTGGGATCTTTCTGAAGTGTGTGAAGCTTTATTGTAGCGTGGAGAAAAAAAGCTTGATAAGTTGTGTGATGAAATGCTTTGCGTGTCTTTTGACTTTGATGCGTGCCTTTTAACTTTGATGCTGCTGAAATTTGAAGAAGAAATAATAGAGAGATCACAGACTCTACTTCTGCTGCTGGGGATCTAAAAGGCATTTATATGATTCAGAGCATCTGTTGTTTAAATAGGTCTCACACCTGCCCTGATAACTCGGATCATCAGTAAACAATGATTTACTATACACCCACACAGGGACACAAGCTGTGTTTGTTTTCTCATGACAATGGATCGGGTCACCAGAAACCTTTTAAGAGAAGGAAGGACTGTAAGTTTGTCCTTTCCTCCACTTCTGTCCTTCTCTTTATGGAGTAGAAGTAAGACATTGGTTGGCACGCCGCTGCAGCTTATTCACTGGCTTCGTTCGTGTTTTGGGAAGGCTTTGTAATTGGAGCTGAGTCGTTATCTTTAGCCAGAGCCAAGCGGAGCAGAGCCCAGGCCAGACCAGACATTAACTCATACTTTCACTCTAACTCAAGCAGGAAATAGGAGTGTTTTATAATGTCATCCACTCAGTCATGAACACAATCGTTGAGCGTCTTCTGTAAACTATCACAGGGGAAGCTGGTTCAAGGCTCAAGGATATTGATGTTTCCTTGTGCGCTCGGGAAAAAAAAATGTATACAGTGTGTATCACATCGATACATATGTGTAATTATTTTACATAGCGCGAGCACAGAGGCAATGGATTAGAGAGACAGTGTGTGAGAGGAGAAGCTTGAACTGTGCGTCTGCTAAATTTATCATGAGGCCTTTGGGAGCGTTGAAATGAGAACAGTGGCCTATTACTGCTAAGAAGGTGTTTTATTGAGAATATGCCGACATACCACCCCAGGGAGGGTACGGGGGGAGAAGAGTGTGGCCATAGCTTCAACCACTTTGTGCTCATGTGTGTGTGTGTGTGTTTGTGAGCGTGTGCATGCAGATGTAAACACACATCTGCATGCCACTGTCTCTTTTGTGTGGGCCGTCTTCAGGGTATCAGATGGAAAATGAAAGCCTTCCTTTCTCCCTCTTAATTATTAGCTTTGATATGTATTGGAATTGTCACTTTTGACACTTGAGGTGTTCTCAGTCAATAATTTATATGGGTCAGGCCAGCTTAGCGGCGCTCATTGTTAGTTATTAGCAGATGAGAGCAGTGGCTTGTTATGCAGGCGCTGTGTTTATTTTACCAGCGTGTTTGCGGACTGGAATTCATCCCATGAACATTCCTTCATCCCCGGCCAGGAGTTTATAGCTGTTGATATGAGCGGTGTTCCAGAGCTCTGTTATGCAGCTCCGTGTTTATTGTCATGATAATTAACAAAGTGAGATGTTAATCTTGTCTCATGCTTTTATTCCATTTTTTTCTTAAGAAGGTTGCAGAAGTTGGTAAAAATATAAATTTCTGATCAGCTGATGAACATTTATTTATATGTTCATGTATGTCTCTTTGGTAAAATACAGTTCTCTCTGAATTAAGATAAAGATCTGCTGTCACTCATACACTCTCTCCATACTGGTGTGTTCAGTGGGATATCCAGTAGGTGGCAGAGTCCTGTTGTCTTCTGGAGAGCACATGGGTGTTAAAAAGTGTGATGATATTATGACAGCTAATTGCTCTCACTGGGATGGAGTTGGGTGGATAGCTGGTGTAATGTTAGCTATTAATATAAGTGGTTTTAGCTTGTCTGACGCCAAATTGTCAGATAAGTGTTTAAAAATTGGAAAAGTTAATGCCGCTGTGGTGGATTTTATGACCAAGTACACACACGCGTCTTAGGGCAGTAAGACGTGTGTTCTAATGCAATATTACACAGATATTTATACAGGAAACAATACTATCTAGACTGATTCATGCTTACATTTTTCTGAAATAAAATATTTGTGTCTTGGGAAACTTGGAAAGGAGGAAAAAGTCCAAATAACCACAATGCCTTTGAGTAGTTTGTGCTTTTGTTGTTTTCAGAATGTGAAATGAGTTGTGTCCTTGTTCCGGACCTGTAAACAATTCCATTTAGCCGAACAATAAAGGGGCTGATAGTGGGTCCAGCTTTCTTTTTTTCCCCTGGATAGCTGTGTTTACTTATCTGTTGTTTAATTAAAGGGCCTCTTTTCTTTAGGCCCCCATTGTTTCAATGGCGGGGCCGGAGTCCCAGCATGGGTCAAAGGGTTAACAGCCGTCAACTGTGTCTTTTTTTTTTTTCTTTTTTTTTTTCTAACCGGCCCCACACAAAGGCACAGTTTCACCTGCAGCCCAGCCCGAGGCTCCCTATTGTGTGGCCCCATTTGAATTGATTATGTTTATAGGGCCGGTTGTGATTGGTGGAGAAGGGCGTGGTTGATTGGATAGTTTTGTATCTTGTCAGCCAGGGAGCAACCTTGCGCGTGCAATCTGTCTGTATCCCGAGGAAGGTTGGAGACTCCACAGCACAGCGCCGCTTGTTCTCAGCCTCTCTGCCTGTCAGCCTGTGTGCCTCTACCTCTCCCTATTGCTCACACACACTCTCTCTCCCTCGCCACTCGCTCTCTCTCTCTCCTTCCCTCTCCACTCTGCTCTCCGCTCTGCTTCACTCCACACCGCGTGGCCCAGCACTCTGTTTACCCTGCCAGCTAAATGGAGTTTGTCAGGTTTGTCAATATGATTGATTTCTGTGATTTTTCCAGCTTTCTTGTGTAAAAAATGTGACAATTTAATTTGACGGGGGAAAAGGGGAAACTCGGCTCATTGTCTGTCTGTTGTTAATGCTCTTTCATTGTAACTGGTTAAGTGTGTCATTCAGGTTTGTATGAATGAAGCAGTTGTCAAGGGTTTAGGGTTTACCGTCTTGTCCCGATAGAAGAGACTTCTAGCAGGTGTTGTGTAAAATGTATGTGCAGCATCAGTATGTGTGGCATTTAGAAACAAGGGTGTTTGCAGGAGTAGTCTTTTTAATCTGTGGAATGGGATGCTGATAGTTATTAACTTTTAACTTTCAGTTCGAGCGACTGTTAAGTTTTTGTTTGTCAGTTACTGGAGTAGTTATCCAACCATCTTTTAAATAAGTTTGTAATTATGCTATGCAGGGTTTTGTTTTGTTTACTTAGCTGATAGTGAACTAACCAGTTAAGCAGGATATGGTACTGTAAATGTATGCTGTTTATGAATTAGGAAAAGTTTCAGTAAAGAGAGGAGACGGATATCTTTTTCACCTTGTTGGTTTTTCCCTGAAAAAGATGATGACATTGTTCATGCTTAGAATATTTACAGGTGATGCATTTCAAATAGTCCCTTGCTTACTTTTTTTACACTTTGGGTTTTGCTAGTTTCTTTAGTTTTTAAAAAAAATTATTATTAGTAATTCTGAGTTAATTAGTGCCAGTCAGAGTTTTGCCTTCTCTGGCCTGGACTAATACTCAGTCTCCTCATGGTGTCACAGTATATTAAGAAAGGCTGGCACAGCTCAGTGTTCAACGCCGTCAACACATAACCACGCTGGAGATACGCTGTCACTCCACATGTCATCGCTCGTATCATCCTGAGAAGTTTAGTTGTGAATGTGTGTGTGTGTGTGTTTGTTTAGAAGGGAGTTGCAAAGTACATTTAGGAAGGAAAGTTGTGGTTATATTCCTCCATTTTTTCCTGGCATTTAAAAGCTTAGAGTTTAACTTAAAATACCACTACTGTCTCAGCTGTTAAATGATCTCCAGTATTATTTTTTTTATCACTCAATCATTTTAGCTAATGCCCCTCTATAAAACACTCACACATGAATGACTTTTTCGGAGTGCTCTTTCTAATTTTGCCCGTTTTAGAACAAACTTTTTTTTTATGTCTGGAATGTTTCACTATTTTTGTATCAGTGCAAATAAAGTGGTGTGTCTGATTGAAGGGAGAAATGGAGGGGAAGAGTGGAGGAGCATATCAGAGGGTTGAGGAGGAGATGAGAGAAGCCTAAACAGGGCAGTGTGCACCGTAATGCCGTGCAGCTGTGCCGAGGCTCGCAGTTTGGGAGAGCTGGAGTGCGAGCTGATTGGGTTGACAGTTTGTAATCAAAGTTGATTTATTGTTCATTAGTAGTGCATTACCCTTTCAGGCAGGGGCGTTATTTGTGCAGTGGCCTGTCAAGGCGAGGGGCTGCCAGCACCTGTCATTTCTAAACCATGACACAGGCAACCAGATATTAGCCGTGTACCCGAAGAGGGGGGCACAGGGGGCAGCCGCCAGAGGCTCGCGGCTCGCCGGGATATCCTTTACAGGGACTGCCTCTGCATTGTGCTGGAACAGGCAGGCAAGATGCAGAGAAGAGACGGGGGAATAGTTTAGCAGTGATATAGTGAGCCGCCAGCTGCTCCGTGCTGTTATTCCCTGCCTCTCCAGACTGAAACATGTTTTTACTTGAAAAAAAAAAAGAAGCATTGTTTTTTTTAAGGGTCATTACCGCTTGGAGTGTGAGTCTCTGTTTCAGATTGGGAGATTAACTCCACACTTGAGATGCCATGTGTTTCAAAGGGTTGAGATGGGAGGATAATGAAAGGATTACATGGTGAAGAGTGTTTTATGGCATCAGGTCCTTTTAACCACTCATCTCTGTCACGACCTATGTATTTTCAAACAATAAGGGACTCGGTGGTATTGGCATGTTGATTCTTTGGGTTGTGTGTGGACTTAAAGAAGTTTGACATTTTAAGATTTTTTTTTTCTTTTCGTTAGTGTCATAAACCGTACTGCTGACATAGAAAACCCTTTTTATGGCATTCAATTAATTTTGCTTGTATGCTTTATATATGTCCTATAATCTAACAACATTAAGGGACACATTTTGAGTCCCTTTGGTCTGCCGTCATGGAAACGAGGATTAACTTTACGTTGCTGGAGAGCAGAGAATAGAAACAATCTGTGAGGGGATGTGTCGGCATTGTCTTTAGATTACAGTTTCACCTGAATGAGATTTCAAAGACTGTGATCATAATTAAACCTCAGCAGACTCTGAAGATGTGTATCATTGCACAACTGGGCAGAGCTAGTAAACCAGAGATCACGGGAACGCAGTTCACAACAGCAGCGCCTGTAAGAGGTTTCCCAGAAGGGTGAAAACGGTGAATGGCAGTAAGCGAGGACAGTAGTTGTAACCTTGAGTTTGTAAGGAAGGATTGTAAGAACTGTAATGGCTTTTCACCGTGAAATACACTCCTGGAGTAGAAGCTCGAAAAGTCAACAGAAGTGAGAGGACATTAAGTCGCACATCAAAAGTAACAAAGCCTTTGTTTTCTGTTATTTTTTTAAATACTTTTTACAATTGTGTTTTCAATTGTTTTCATAAAAAGCGAAAATCTTAGCTGCAAAAAATGTTTCATATTATCACTATTAATCATTTTGACATTTTGACTCTAAATCACATGTACACAAATTTTTTACTCTAGAAAATTATATTTTTAAAAAACTACTGAAATACGAACAATTAATACAAATACTGTTATGAAACATGAGGAAGCACAAGTATGGTGTGTGTGTGTGTGTGTGTGTGTGTGTAAGTGTGTGTGTGTGTGTGCGCCTGTGTGTGTGTGCGTGCGTGCGTGCGTGTATGTGCGCGTGTGTGTGTGTGAGAGAGGGAGTGTTTATGGAGATTGGGGCCTGGTGCCTTGTGTGTTCTCCCTCCAAAAATGGTCACCTGCAGCGGTGGCTGCCTCCAGTGTGGGAAACGGCATCCAGCTCCCAGCTCAGCTGTCATTGTTGGGGTGAGGGTGTGCTCACCCCTCCATGCAGTTTGTTTGTTTAAACCCAACATTGGGCCCAGCTCCAGCCAAAAAACTGTTTGTTTGTATTCGAAAAACTTCATTAAAATGCAATCTTAACTTTTGTTTTCACAGTTGCGGCAGATAATTTGAGCCCCAGACCTCCAAACGCCCCTCACTCCATTCAGAGTATATAGCGTATGCTGATCGGAGACGAAATGTGACCGTGATTATCCTGTTTATCTGAGTTGTAAACATTTTTGAACAGCTTGATTGATGACAAGGAAAGAATTAAGTAGAACTTAATACTTTTAACTCATGCAGGGATAGATGGTACTGTCCTATTTTTTTTAATGTTTTTTGAAGAATCTAAGATCTGAAATGTCTGTTTTTTATTTATCAACTATCATTATTATTATTATGATTATTATGATTATACCGCTTTTTTAGACCGAACTGTAGCTCTCCACTTCAGAAATTTCAGTTAATAGTTATTGGTGTGATGGAATGAGTATTTGTATACTTATGCTCACACATGACTTTAGAATAAAAGCTCCCGTGAAATCCTCATTTCTGCGACAGATCATAGTGAGGAAGAGAAGTCGTTTCCTTTCGCCACTGTAGGCAAAAGTGAAACAACAGCATGAAACAGACTACACTCTGTGATTTCTCTAGGGTTGGTTTTTTTTTACATTTCCATTCCATTTGATGCCCCCACATAACAAGGTGACCCCAGGGAGCTCAAATGAAAATTTGATCTTTCTCTTCTCTTTCTTTCCTTTCTTTTCTTTCTTTCCATTTTTCTTCTTTTTTTTCTCTCTCTCAGCCAAGCTCCTAGTAAAACATCTGTACCGGTCTCATCTCCTGCTGCTCCATTTCTGCTCCTCTTAATTGTCTCCATGCCAGACAAAAGAGCTCTGTTTCTACCTCACACACCCCTACTTCTTTTCACCGGGCTTTGACCTCTGACCTGTGATAGGATGGGATGCTCGCGTGGCATCTTCATTAACTCTGAATCGGTGTCGAGCGAGCGCTTTCAGATATTGCTGTTCCTTCTTTAGATAATCATACTTTGTTTTTATGCTGTAGTGATGGACCAAGTGAAGCTTAATGTTAGCAGCTTTATATTGTGAAAGTTGCAAGAGGATGGTGTGTGTGTGTGGGTGTGTGTGTGTCTGTGTGTTTATTTGTTTGTTTGTTTGTAAGTGTTGCATGGTCAGAGGTGTAGAGACTTATTATATGACTTGAATAAATTAGTGAGCCTTTTTTTTTTTCTGACCAACTGAATATTTTAAAAAAAAAAGAAAAAAAAAAAGAAAAAGTGTCTCCCTTTTATAAATGATTATTATAATCATAATTATTATTCTAATTATTATTATCTTCATCTTGTTTTTTAAATGCCTTGTTCCAACATTATTCTGCTGTACGACTGTGAGCGAAAAGGCCGTGGACTTTCTTAAACCAAGTGACACCTGCTTTGTATTAAGTGCTGCACATGTGCCTGTTTCTGTTTGTGACAGGTAATATTGCATAGTTTTTATTTGTAAATATGTGAGTGTGTGTACCAGCAGCCTGTACTGGTACAGTACATTGCCTCCAGTCACTGTGCAGCTGTGTAAGAATGTTCCAGGGTTTGAAAGTTTATGTATGGGAGGCACCTGGAGAGCACCACACCTTTGTGAAATTCATAAACGTCAGCTATTTCTGGCATCCTCAGAATGCCCTCCTTTTCACACCCTCATATTGGTTGAGTAGATTAGACCTGGGCTCAGTGGATCCCTCCAGTTATTAGCCCAGTACAAGTCTCCTTTTAGACTGTCTTTAGATGGTGATATATTTTTGTGGATCATCTGGAGTCATGATGTTATCCAGGAGATAAGGGAGTGCACCATATGGGAGTGCTCTAAATGGCGACTGGCGTCGTGTGTTTGCGTTAAATGGGCATGATACAGCGGCCAGGGCAATATTTTTCAGTTAAAGTGCTCCCTCCCGCCCTTCCTCTCAATAGGATCCAGTCTTAGGCAGATTTTCACTCCTTCAGCACAGGATTAAATGGTAGTAGTTACATTGATCAATAGGTTAAGAAGCATACAATCCCTCTCGCTGCTAATGACCTCAGTAGTAATGGGTAATAAAATGGGGGTCTGTAATAGCCTCCTACTGGTGCTGTGCACAGAGGAAGCTGCTCTAGCTGTAGTTACTGTGAGCCAGATGCTCCTGACAAGACAAAGTGTGAAACCATGATGAGATATACACCCAAGGTGTAAAGAATTAAGGCAGTTAGATTGAAAGAAATCTCAGCCTAATTTGTAATGAAATTGGCAGCTATGGAGAGCTGCTGAGGAGTGTAAAGTCTCTGTGTTAGCTTGCAACTTGCTCCCTCTTTTTTTTCTTATACCACACTCGTTATAACGTGGCGTGATAAAATTATTACATTTTTGAAAATAAGAGTAAATTTACAGCTTTATCCCGGTAGTAAAAAAAAAATAGAGCGTGACGAGAATGGAATAGATTTTAAGGGCGACAAAAGCTTCATAAAAAGCGGGCATTATTTTTTTCATCCTCTGAGTGTGAGGGAGGAGGGGGGGGGGTTAAATGTCATGTTTAGATGGGTGCTATATATCGTATCACGAATGACGCTTGCATGTCAGCAAGCAAAGACTGCTTGGTTGACCTTCAAAATAGCTCATCAAAATTAGCAATGCTCAGAAAAAAGGACTCCACTGGATAATGACTGTGAAATTAGGAAATGGAAAGACTGGGGTATGCAAATGACAGGACAAGTCATGTGCAAAAGTCAGGATGAACTGCATATTAAGACATAATACAGAGGGGAATTAATATTGCATTTTCCTCCTCTTCCTCCTATGTGTTAGTCCTGGGTGGGGCTGGAGGAATCAGCACGATGTAGTCTGGCAGTGCGCGGAGATCATCAAACATGGTCCGTCCTACTTGACATCACTGCCCTTTCCTCTGCATTTGCAATACAAGCTGTTCATTACGGCAGCGCTTTGTTGTTTTATGCTGCGGCGGGGAGAATGAATGAATAAGGTGATATGCATGTGGATGAATGTCAAGATGAGCCTGGATCAGGTCTTAAACAGCAACATAACATTCAGGATTGCATGAAAAATTCAGAGGGTGTCATTAGCTGGTAGGCGGCCACAAAATTTAGGTAACCTTGGCGAAGACGGAGTGTCACCCTTTATGTCCGCTCTATCAGCCGCTCAGCCTGAGAGACACATGCTAATGCACGTTCACACATACACACACATGCACAAAAGAACGATAGGCCCAACATGTTAACAAAGATGCAGCCGTATCAGGAGCATCTTAGTTACAGTTTGTCATCCAAACGTCATGGAAAAGAGCTTTTAATGGTACTGCTCATCATAGCTGTGACTGGCAGAACCCAGATGCACTGCAAGTCGCCTACACCGCCGGAGCAATTAAGGCACCCTGACAACTGTGGGGGCTCCTTCAGTGTCACAACAAATCACATGTGTTGAGGAGTCATGCACTCACACCTTTCTACTGAGACTTAGTTAGGGGCCTGTGTGTTCTTCATCGGGGCTCCTCCTCCAGGCACTCTACATCTTCACAATAATAGATCGTTTTTGACAGCGTCTCTAATGAAATCTTCTTACACGACATGTCGCGCCTGTTTGACGAGCCAACCACAGCATTTTTGAGGCAATCTTTAACTACCTCAGGTATGGCACATTTGCCATGATATGTAAACGGCGAGCTCAGAGAGGCATCGCAGCAGATACAGATAATATCTGATAGTTTTTAGGGGTCTGTGTGTTGGGGGAGAAGGTTGGTGTGGAGACAGTCCATCCCATTGTTGTGTTGTGTAACAATTAAAGGGCTGAAATGTGTGTGTCTCTTTTAATACATTAAGACAACACTTTGGCCATTTTATGTATTCTTTATTGAGCAGTTTTTAATATGTCAGCATCTAGTCCTCGGCCTTCCTTTTTTGTATATTCTACCAGAGTTTGTCCAAGATCTGCACTTTCTTTACTATTGCATGCTGGGACATGGTTAAGCCCATTTGTGACTATTAATAACAAGCAGCATTTATGGAACATATTTCAGTTTTCTTTTTCTGCAGTAACGCTGTGCTGTGTTGACGTCTCTGCTCGTTTTGTGCGTCTGTGCAGGTTCCAGTTTCAGTGGCTATGATGACACCTCAAGTAATAACTCCACAGCAGATGCAGCAGATCCTTCAACAGCAAGTCCTGAGCCCTCAGCAGCTCCAGGTTCTTCTTCAGCAGCAACAGGCCCTCATGTTACAGCAGGTAATGTACAACTGACAGTCATGTCAAGAATCATTTTGTCAGATAACGGTGCCATATTTTTTAGATAATGGGCATCTCAGATTGGAATAAAAATAATTTTATCGATAGACAAAGATAAACTCCCTTTGAACTGCTTCTTTTTCAAGTGTCAGTTATATAGTGTCAGTTTTAATGGCCGACAGACTCTCACGTCATCTTCCTGTCTCTTCTATAGCAGCAACTCCAAGAGTTCTACAAGAAGCAGCAGGAACATCTCCACCTCCAGCTCTTACAACAGCAGCCGCAGCATCATGGGGGCAGCAAGCAGAGTAAAGAGGTATGCTGACATCACTCCAACCGCCTGCCATTACCAAAACCGTTGGCCAGACAGCGTATGGAAGGCATGTGTGCTCACTCCCTCAACCCCATCTGCTTCCAGACTGTGGTTAAAGCAGAGAGGGGAAGGGGAGAATCAAGTGCACTCATGCTTCTGATTAGCATGTCAGACTTGCTGGATAAATAGTAACAACTGGCTGATACTGTAGTAAGAATCCATAGCTTGTTTCTTTTTCTGAAATCATCTTTACAGAAATGGCAGAATATTTTTTTGAGCCCGGATCTTATTGTTCTAGATTTCTTTCCCTCAAATAAACAACTCTCCCATGCAACAAAGAGATGACCGTTCCTGTGAGCCTCTTGTAGGACATAATGAAAGGCAAAAGGGAGAAAGGCAGGAACATTGAGCACATAAATCTGAGAGGCTTTTCTCAGTAATTAACATGGAAACGGCAGAGGAAGAGAAGGCTTGTAATTGTGAGGTATCAGTGCAGGGAGCGCTCCCAGCTTTGTTGCCCGTGTTGAGTTTTTTTTTTTTTCTTGGTCTCCCTACTTTACCCTCTCCACTACAACAGGGCTCGCTTTAAGGCAGCAGCTTAATGCATGTTAATGACTGGAAGATACAGACGTTGCTGTGGACAAAGCAAATTATTATTGTGCGGTCAGAAGAAGTTCATAGACAATCTGGGAATTTTTTCTCGTGTCCCCATTGGCTTTCCATGTTTGGAGAGTGAAGGAAGCACGGAAAATTAATCCCAGTGTATAAAGCAGACACACACATCCATGCATGCTCACACTCGCACACGTACACGTGCTGTCAAAGATCCCAACTTCAAAGTCGTAGCTCCCTAATTAATGAACTGCGGGCTTCAGTTTGGACAAGTTGTGGCGTGATGCTCCCATAAATCAACATGACAGCCGAGCTCCTCGGCCTCAGATAGGGCCTGTCACCAAGTCGCATCTGATGTAAACACTGGAGGAGCAAGGGAGAGGAGGGTGGGGGGAAGGAAGTGAGGGGTGCAATTGATCAGTTGAATGAAGTATGAGAATAAAAGAAGAAGAAAAAACCCACAACTTTTGAAGCATATTATGTATGATCACAGGAAATGGATGCAGCCCCAAGAGGCCCCCCCCCTCTGCCGCTGTTTTCTTTCTCACCCCACATCTCTCTCTCTTTTTTTTCGTCCAATTTCTTGCAGCCATCAAAAGACAGAATAAGAATTATGCGCTGAGTCCCCTGTGGCTACCAGACAATAACCCCCTGTTGTTGCTTTGTGCCTCTTTTATTTTATAGACATCAAAATTTAGTTTTTCAAAGATCTTTAACTTTATATTTGAAGCTTGACAATAAAGACCTGCCAGTACCACTCTTAATCATTTGTCAGCGACTGTATTTTTCTCTCCCTCGTGCCACTTCTTGTTAACCTCTTATTTGGTCTATTCCGTCTTGGGTTTTTAATTTGTCTGCATGCTGGGAGCGCACAGGAGCTCCCGTCAGCTGATGGGACTAACAGACTGGAGGAACAAAAAAAGTGAAGGGGAGGGTTAAATTCATTTGCAATAGTTGATTTTTCTTTCTTCCTTTTTTCTCCAAAGCCACCCTCTATTTATTGAGCGTTTTGATGAAAGACATTGTTCCCTATGAACTACCACCCCCGTAACACTATTATGTTTGTGTCAGGCTGTGGGGGAATAGCTGGAGAACAGAAAACCCCTGAAGAAATGAGGAACTTATCGCGCTCTGATAGAGGGAAGAAAAGTATCAACCACCTTTCACACATATGGCAGATCAGAGAAGATCACGGCACCTGCACCCCAAAATTTCCCTAAAAGCTCTGTGAGATCCTTCTTACTGTCTTCCTCGCTCATCCTGCGTCGATCACATGTAAACCTTCTAACGACTGTAGTTCCTACTCGGCTATGACGTCCGTTATCCAATGGTTAACTTGCCTCCTTCCATTGATTGATCCAATGAGATGACCCGGCTCACTGTGATACACCACTGTTGCCCAGAGCTTTATTTTTAGTGAGCCAATGCTGGAGCCGCAGGCAGCGTGAAGGGCTGGGTGAGGAGGGAGAGGAAGGGAGAGGAAGGCCTCTAGACCCTTTTGACAAGCCAGAAGGGGGCGGTCGGAGTGGGCATGTTTTATCTGGCTGTTTCAGAGCCGCCGGCAAGTGACCTGACAGCCACGTTGCACCGAGACCTTTTTTGTGTGCGCTCAATTGTGAGAAGTAAACAAAGTGGTGTATCCTGTGTTTGGTAACAGGGTGCGGTGCATAGCTTGGCAGCCCCTGCACTGCTTTTAGTGCCCCCTCTTCTCCTCCCGCCCGCTTGACAACTGGCCGTGCACACTCATAAACAGGCCTAGTATGCCGATGAGCCTCGAGGATGTGAATTTTATTGTTATCCACTACATAGATATATCTCCACGTTTAATTGGTAAGGAAAGACGTTTCTGAGAGATGTTGACAGCAGGAATGAATGAAAGGGTTAAAAGAGATTTCTCTCCTCCGTGCCCCTGTTATCTAAATAACATCTCCCATTTGTTTTGACTCATAGGAGATTGGGGATATTAGATAATTTCCTTCTATTTATTATTCTGACTCTTTCCATTTGCCTCCCTGCTTTCATATCACTTCTCCATCCCAGCAGAGTTCACACGTTTCTCTCGCCAGATCCAAAATTCACCCCTAACCTTAAAAATCAGTGAACAGCTTTGCATTGGAAGTTCTTAATAAAGCAGCCACAGCACAGTCGGATCAGCAAAACGACCCTCATGGCTCAGTCGGTCCTCAGCATGTCATGGTAGAAAGCTTGTTGCGCTGGTTGGTGTGTCCCTGAGCTCGGTGCCATGCCTGGGAGAGCTGGGAGAGTTGCTAGGGTGGTTATTAAGCACTTTGATTTAGTCACACGTTGTTTGCTGAATTATGAATGGCTGTAATTAAATTCCTGTGGCTCTTATTATGAATGATTAACTATGTTGTTTCATTGTTTGTCATTTGCCTCCCGACTCCTCTGTAATTAGGAGAGGGAAAGAGAGAGATGTGTTCTCTACCTGTCTTCAGTGGATGCCCACTATTTCACAGCAAAGGCAAAAATTTGGTGAAATCCCGCCGATATCGGGTCAGCTCATTCGACTCCATTAACATTTCATGAAAGAACGTGTGATACTAAAGTGTTCAGTTTGGAGCATGAAGTATGAATCCTGTGGTATTGGATTTTTTTTGTTTTATGATCAGAGGCATTCCTTAATCCAGTAACGTACAAACCTGAAATTCAGCTTTACATGTTTGCACTGGATGTTATGCTTTTACAGTATATATGTTTTGTTTGCTGATGGTGTACTTCTTAATCTTTGTATCAGGTGTCAGCACAGCAGTTGGCCTTCCAGCAGCAACTCCTGCAGGTCCAGCAGGTCCAGCAGCAGCATCTGCTCAACCTTCAGAGGCAAGGGCTGCTCACAATCCAGCCCGGGCAAACCGGCCTGCCACTGCACTCCCTCACTCAGGGTAGGTACCTGATATCACAGCACTGAACTTAACTACTAGCCTGCAGCACTCAGTCAAATCTCATTTCCACCAGTAAAGAGCAGCACAACAGGAGCATTTGAGCAAAAGAAACACTGCAACAAAGATATTTGCCTCCAATATGTTCGAAAGTGCCAATTTGTTTTTCTGCTGTTGTGAAATGTTGAGAACATATCGTTCTGTTGTCTGGGTTGTAAGTCAAAGCTGTGGAGATAAGTGCTATGCAAATACATATTATTAGAGCTGTTTATTGATATGTTAGATGTTCCTGGTCAAATATTGGCACGGTGATATCATCCACCTGGTGTTACGGAAGTTGTTCCCTGAATATAAATAAATGGCGGCCCTAGATAATAATGATACATTTCATTTATAACACACTTTACATTTGGATCAAATCTCAAAGTGCTAAAATAGTGCTAAATAAACTCAATGCTACTTACAACACTAAGCAGAGAAAGTTTCCATCTGTAGTGAAGGAGGACTTTAATCAGCTTTTCTGAAGAATGTGCTGTGACACTAGCTAAGACACCAACAATCTGTAATATACGTATGAGCCACAATTAACCCTTTAATGTCGGCAAGGAAAAAAATGGAAAAAATATTTATTTGAATATTTTATGTCTGCGGGGGAATTAAGTAATCTTATATCTAAGACACTTTAAATTTGCCATAAAATGACAAAACATTTAGTCAAGCTTGTTTTCAAACAGTAAAACATATATATTCCATACTTGGCCCCTTCCTCTTTAGCGTATACATGCTGCCACTGGGTCATATTATAAGCAGGTTCAGTCACATTTTTCAATAAGTAACAATGATTAAGATGAATGTTGTAGAACAGGTATTGATCTTCAACAATTATCGGGGAAGTATTTGACTCTTTTGTCCTGCAGATGTTTCATTTTATAGTCCACCATAAATATTCACAATATAAAAGTATTGGTATTCCAAGGGTTTTTCCAAAGTCTAAACCCTTGACAAGGTAACTGCATACATTGTGGGTGTTCAGAGCCAACCATCTATTTGCAGCTTCTGTGGGTATATATATCTCTGTGTATTCACAGTGGTTTGATCACCTACTGTAATTGCTCTGCTTTACAATACCTCTACAAATTTGCTTAGTCAAAGTGAACGATGCAACACTTAAGAATGCAACCACATAGTGTATGTGGTTCCACTGATTCAGGACACACCTATTGTACACCTCACTCAACACCTCCCTGATTTACTAAATGACGGCTTATACCTCTTGTACTATTAAACACTACGTTGTCGTTTCATTACGCTGACGTTTACTTTATCCATTTGTAATCCAAGTCAGAATCCAACACTGTTCATAAACGTACCCGGTTTAATGTGCATGCTCTGTCCTTGAACTCTCTGTCCCGTGTCTGTGGTTGGCATCCTGGTGGCAGTCTGCCTCAGCCTGGAGGAAGACTGGTTCTATTGTTCGTAAACTGCCAGTGAACTTGTCATTGTGAAACCGCCTTTTACTTGATAGGGAGTCAATACTTGTTGTTTGGCAAGGAAGTTTATTTCTTTATTTATTTTTCAATATTTTGTTAAGGAGTGGTTGGCATATGACAAAGCAGCCGTCACATATTTGACGGCGTCAACATGACATGGACTATTCATTCCCAGCTAAGACAAACAGTTTTGAAATAACAAGATAAGAGCGATAAAAACGGGAGTGTTTGGGGGGTTCTTAGGTAATAGGCAAACAAAAACAGGGTTTGTACAGTCGTGTTATTGTTTGGACTGGGCACGAAATCACTCATCCGCTCACCATGGGCACAGGCGTGGAACGGCGCTGTGTTGTTAGTGTACTTTGCTGAATTTCTTCATGTCTGACGTCTGACAAACACACACCCCTTGAGTAAAGCATTATAAATGCAATATGACAAGGTGAAGTGACTTTTATGGATTTCACAACAGCCCTGGAACATACGGTTTATACTGTGCCATCATCAAACACCGCTAGTTAATCTCAAACTTTATCAACAGAGACTTCTATACTTCAAACTTTGACAGTTTGTTATAGATGCACAGATAACGTTCACTTAATATTTGTATTAGCAGGGTGGATCCTTGCATCACACCACACACAGGTAATTTATCCTCTAGGCATATAAAAAAAAAATTTCAAATACAGTTTATCACCATACCCATGAAAATTGTATTACAGACCACAAGTAGTGTATCATAGAATCATGACATCTAATAAAACTTTTTATTCCAACTGAGAAAAAATGAAATATTATGAAAATTGAAATAAAATTTTTGGCCCTCAATAACACATTGAGCTGAACTCAATCTGATGCAATGATTTCTTGAAGTTGCTGTTTTCAAAAGAATACAAGAAGAGGAACTTTATGTCCCCATGCAGAGTGAGTGTTTTCTTCCAGTTTGTTACAACCGGTCGAACTTGATTGGTGTGTCCTCGCAATCCATTGATGTTTAACTCCGTGCCTCCGACAGCTGTTACAACACTTTGGCGAGTGATTCAGGCCCCCAGTTTGTCTTCCTTTTCTACACATTTTCTGCTTGACTGTTTGAAGTTATTGATGACCTTTCTGTTTTCCACATCACTAAACTCTTTCATGCATCAGCGGGCCCGGCCCATGGTGCTCAGATCTAATCTGAAATATTCAGCTAGCAGTTAGCACTGCGTTGGAAGGGATGAGCTGATCTGCTCTGTTGGGGTCCTTGTGATCATTGAGTCTTGGGGGCAGTAATTTCGCATGCCTTTTTCACGGATGACTTGTGTTGCGTTCACTTCAAAATATAGATATCAGTAAGATTTTAAAAACACTATCGCTCTATGTAATTCTTCTCAATGTGATGAAGCAATGAGAGTAACAGCATGTTTTCAAATAAAAGGTCACCGCAACCCGAGTCGTAAAATAATTTGTATTTAGAGCACTATGATGCAGGGTGCTGCTCAGTTATATTGTTGGCGGAGACAGATTAGAGTCATTTTTTATGCCACAGCGATGGACTGAAGGAATGCATTTAAATTAGCTTTTCAAAAAATTTGATAGCATTAATTAAATATAAAGTTGTGGATAAGATTTTGAGTGTAAAGCAATTGCTCATATTATCTGGAGTATAATTTGTTTCTCTTGTCATAAATTCCTTTGACATTAATGTTCAAAGCCTTGGAAGCGACCAGACAGTATCTGTTATAAATTACAACAATTTGTTTGGGGAGGATGTGACTCCCAAAAATAAATTTGATCCACCCCTCCCTCGCTTCTCCAGAAGACTGTCCTCCTGACCTCCTGAGAAGTCAGTCCGTGGTCGCTCAGGCTCACGCTGTTCACTAATGTCTGACTTTGTATGTGTGTGTCTGCATGTGTGTTTCTGTATATTTCTGTGTCTGCACGTGTAATTGTGTGTGTGTGTGTGTGTGTGTTTGTGTGTGTGTGTGTGTGTGTGTGTTTGTGTGTGTGTGTGTGTGTGGTGGGGTAGCGTTTGTACAAATCCAGGCTAAAAATGACCAGTGACAAGATAAATTTGTTGGTAATATGAAAGCAAAGAAAGTGGTGAGCCATGAAGTGCTCACATAACAGCGGCACATCAGGGACAGCGGCGGGTAATGCGGCTGACCTGTCAGTGATTGATACGTCCAGCAGTGGGCTACTGGTAATAGTTCCTGCTGCACTAGGACAGGACATATTTCAAGCCTAAGGGGTGCATATCAGCAGGCCAGTGATTACGGCAACATAAACAGGGGTGCAGTAAAGGTCCCAGCCTGATGGAACAATAAACTAATAGCGATGTCACTGTCCCCCCATGGCAGTGGCGCTGTGTGTGTGAGAAGTAACAGCTCGGTTTAAAGAGCCCAGAGCACTGGGGGCCATTTTTTATTTGGTGGATGATGGCCTGCAACTGATGTCATTATGAACCTTAAATCAACTTTCTGCTTGCCTGAACATGGTCACCTGGGTACAGGGGGACAAGGACAGGAAAAGGTTGAAGAGCTCGGCCTGTCTCGATGCCAGAGCTACCTGCCGAGGTAAAATTGAGTTGGTAGACCGGTGATCAATCAAGTGTCCCAACAACATACATTTTTTAGAGTGCTTGTCCGTATTTTCCAGTTGTAATGAGTGGAAGAGTTGTGTTGAAAAATGGAAAGAGGAAAGATAAACCAATCTGGCATTTAAAAGATGGACAAACTGGGGATCCGAGAAAGAAAATGTACAGATCAATGTCATTATGTCTCCCAGAGTAATCAGATGGAGAGGAAGTCAATGCGTTTTGTCCGAACACGAAATATAATCGTGTTTGAGACGTACTTGTAATGTTTCTTTATTGTCATTTATTTGTAATCATGAGCCATAGCTGTTGTGGAGTTTGAAGGGGATATGGTTTGATAGGACTACTGAGAGGTATGAGGTGAACAGAGAGCAATAAAGCGACGGACTAGATCCAGATAGAGACAGCCTGGTCCCACTCCGTTACCTCTCTCATCAAACTGCTCTATCTGCTGCAGTTTCATCTGAGTAAACAGCAGTGCTGGGGTCACCAGGACTGCTGGGTAATTGAGCCAGTGTGGGCCGCCCTGTCAAGCACATCGGCTAAAAATACATCGCCCACTGTCACCGGGCACCAAGTGGGGGAAAATGATTGTTCCCGCTGTCGGAGCACAGGACACTCACATCACCAGTGACCTTCCACTTCCAAACCAGCCGTCATAGAGAAAAAAAATACTTTTTCTCCAAAGTCTCGTTATACTATCAGAACAACAATGAATCCTTTGATAACGCTTTAGCAAGCAGGGGATTAGCATGCTATAACACTCGGCGCAATATTAAGCGTGTTTACCCTGTCATGGACGTGCGCTGGGATTAGTGCACATCAGGGCATTGACGAGATACAGGCGGGCAGAATGGAGACGGGGTGTTGAAATATTGGAATGAGGAAAGACACTCCTTTGAACGTGGAAAGGTTATTGATTTGTCCTGTAATCATTTCCTGCTCTTTGATATGCAAACGATCTTGTGTGAATTTACAGCAATCCTATCAGACTCATTTCACAGTTCTTAGCCCCTGCGTCTCTCTTGAGTCCTCCGCCTCATTAGGCCAATGTTCTCCATTACCAGCATAATTAAAATCTTTAGTAGCTTATCAAATTAAAAATATTTTTGCTGATCTTATTGAGATCTTCACCTCACAGTTATTTTCCACAACAGGAATAAATTAAGACTAAGCATTTTGCACACAATGTACTACAATCTGGTGCTTGAAAGGAGCACTTCTGATATCTATAGAGCTGCTGATGAGAAACGGTTGTGGAGGGGGGGGGGCAGAGAATATAAACCCGAGCAGATAAGCACGTGCAAATCATCTTCCATTTGCCTGAGCTCATTTTGAGAATGGATTTAATTAATTGTAATGTTAAACGAGTGGACTTGCCCATTTGCACTGTGGTTAAATTCAGCACATATCCACTGGCTTCCTCATACTGAAAACATCTGGTTTATTTAGGTATGGATTTGAATATCTAATTCAAATGCACAACTATTACCCTATTAGTTCTTTAAGTGCGCTATTATACCCGAGTTACCCAAACGCTCTCGCTTTGACTGATTATCCAACTAGCTAGCCTCTTCTGCCGCCAAGAGTTTTAATCTTATTTTGAATATCAGCTTTATCCTCATTTGTGGTGGTGATGGACAAATATTGTGTATTGGGTGCCAATAGGGGTTGCTTCCCCTCAGATGCAGATGATAGGGTCCACGAACACAGAATTATCTTTCTGCAACCTGACAATAGCTCGAGGTTTATCACCATCACTCACTAGCAGAACAACTTCACGCTATAGATATGCTTTCAACGCACAGACTCTGTCTTCAAGGGATTTATTTTTTTTTTTCAAAGGGCTCTGTGAGCTGCAGTGCGCTTGACTTGTTAAATGAGTTTTAAGTCTTCTGTGTCAATTGGAGGCGGTGCAGAGCTTTAAGTATTTTGCACATTAACGCGCCTTGGAGAATATTACCCCAGGGTCTTGTTTCTCAAAGAGGCAGGGGTGGGCTGTTTTCCAGTGTGGCTATTGATAACTTTTTGTTGTGTATGTTGTGCATATGTCTTTTGTTGAGAGAAACCGGTGGTGATTATTCAGATTTCATGCCTTGCTTGGACGTTAATTATTTAATCTTGGCATGAAATGTGTGCGAATGCCAGGGATTTGTGTACACAAACACGCTTCGGATCACAGGGAAAAAAAGGAGGGATAAGAGGAGGTGATGGAGAGAAGAGGCGAGGGCTCTCAGAGCGCTACGCTGTAGTGGAATATTTTCTAATTAATACTCAGCTTTGTTTACAGATGCTTTGATTTAATTAGGTGATGAAGAGGAGAGTTGGATTAGCTCTTAATTGATTTAATTATCCAATTTGTTTTTCTCAGGCATGATTCCAATAGAGCTGCAGCAACTGTGGAAGGAGGTGACAAATGCTCAAGTGAAGGAGGAGCACAACAGCAGCAGCAACAACAGCCATCGGGGTCTTGACCTGTCATCCCCGGCACTGCCAAAGAACCCAGTCCACAACCAGCACGCCTCCACCAACGGCCAGTACATGAGTCACAAAAGAGAAGGGTGAGTCTTAATGTTTGCAACAGCGTTTTACAATCATTGATACATTTTATATGTCTGCAGAACATTGAAGACAATAAGAACATCGAAGACAAGTTTTGTAAAACTTGATTTGCCTGCTGTGGATAAAAAAAAAATCTTTTTTTATCCACAGCAGGCAATTAAACCGATCATTGCTGTTACTCTTCTGTAAAGCAAACACAAGAGCAATGTGAGCTATATTCCCATTAAATCAACAATTTCCCCTAGGGTTCAAGTTGAAGGAGATGTCCCTCCTGGGTTTCAATAGAGATTGCTATTAATTTAGAGTATGTAAGTATTATTATTTCAATTAGGGTCACTGTTCTTTGGGCAGCTGGGGATTCCATAGGACTACCTGAGTAGAGGAATACAGAGATTTGGAGAGAGAAAAAAAGTGCACCATGCCATTAATGAGGGGGCAGAGTATTGATCCCCTCTCGCTGTTGTTTTAGTTACATGTTGGGAATATTGTGATAGGAGTTCCTTGAGAACATTCCGATCAGCATTTTCTTGTCAGAAAGAAAAACACTTCCTTGTATGCCAGAAACTGGTTGACATGTAGATTTATCATGATAATCGCATGTCAGCTTATGAATAAAAAATATGCAACAAGAACAACAAGTTATTATTCACAAGTACTAACAACCCAAGGAACCCAAGGGTGATTCATACCATTTTGTTTTTTCGTAAATGGGATGAGTCACCTATGAAGGGTGTGTGTGTGAGTTTTTTAAGGAGGAACTTAATTTGGCATCTTACACTTTTGCTTTTGAGTCTAATCTTTGAACTGCTAGCCAGGAGCCTCCAGGCACCACGAACTCACTGCATATTATCTGACATGTGTTTCAGTGATCAAAACCTGTGCACCATTATGAGAGTGGCGCCAATGAAAACATGTTAGCGCCGTAAACCAGCATGCCTTTATGGGTGAAGAGTAGCTGCTAATGGGGTTTGGGGGACACATGGGGTTTATAGAGGATCTGAGGCAATTCTAGGATTCACTGATACAAATGCAAAACAGCTATTCCCCTTTAGCCAAGTGTTGTGTCAAACACATTCATTTTACCTGGACAGATTTATCCTCTTTATTGTGGTTGAAATTCATTTTCTAGCATGAAACAGCGAAAGAGAAAAGAAATAAGCAGTAGCTGCTTCCACATTGGACACTATCCACAGGCTTCCAGTCCTCCATCCAGTGTCCAGCTGAATGTCTGGTTTTTGTGCAGTTCACGACGTATCATAAAGGGGGATATTGACTCAGTCCCACCATCACATGTTGTCGTGCGCGAGCAAACAAGGAGAGCATCGATGGCAGGTAAAGCCAAAAGCCAACCACCGCGGAGGGCTCCATGAAACATCGGAGAAGACATAACGCAAGGGCTGGAAGCCCCTCTGCCTGGCGCTGACTGTCAGAGATTAAAGAAGATGTCAACAGCAGTTTAACACAAGCTTAAGTGAGGAAGGCAGTCTCAGTCTGAATATTCTCACTGTATCTTAGATCTGTCAGAAAAGCAAGCAGGTGATTCTGATCCAGCCCATCTGCTCCAGGAAGCCGTGGATTATCTACGCAGAGTTTTTAAATGTGAAAGCGCTAAGATGATGGATGCAAAGTGAACACAAAACATTCCCAATTAAATGCCTCATTTAGATTCACGTTACCAATAATCCTTAGTTGTGTTAATTTTGGAAACACTTGAGTTACACAACCATCAAGAGCATTGTTCCTCTCCTTTGATGCTGCATACTCAATTCTACTCTGACACCATGGAAAGAAAAATCAAATATTATTAAGTGCGATGATCTATGCACGGCTCGTAGAAAACGTCTGTGCTATAATCCAGGGATTTGAATAATCAGGTTGAAGATAATGGGCTGGGCCGGCCTGGGCGTAAATAGAGAGCATCCACTCATCCTCCCGGTGCTGAACTTAATGAACTTTTAATTGATGCGGTTTTGCAAGTCCTTTTGTCATGCAACAGAAACAAGCCTCTCTGCTGATGGGCCTGTTTTCCCGACTGGCTTCATATTGGTTTACAGCAGGCCCTAAGTACCATGTAGTTAGTTTCATGTGTCATATAAAATCTACCCAGGCACAACGACGCCTGCAACTAAAACCTTAAGTGCATCCACAGGAATCACTCACCAGCTTTGCACTTCCGTCTTAAGGAAGGAGAAGAAATTCAATCACTGCCGGCTTGACACACCGAAGACGAGGCACGTGTTTCTGCTTTTACTTGTCTCAAAAAACACTCACTGGTAAGTCAGTCTGGGATTTATGCTGGTCTGAATAACATAGCTGATATGACCAGGCCCTGAGTCACTCAACCTGTCGAGCCATGTTGTTTCCCAGCCCAAGAAGGATGATACATAGATAGAGATATACCCTCGTGAGCCAGGTCATCTTTATTCAATGATCTGCTTATTTAAATGAAATGTGCCTGATCTGTATCTGACACAGATTCCCAATACAGTGCTGCATCAGCTTTGTAATGGGGAGCATCCTCACAAAGAGCTTGGCCCACTTTACTTCCCAACAACCATCAGTAACGACAGCTCAGGGACCGTAACATAGCAATCTGTTAAGGAGATAAATTATCAGATTTGGCGCAGAACCCCCATTGCTCCTCCCTTTCATTCATCTTGCACCAGAAAATACTATGATAATTAAATCATTTAGGGTAAACCATGCATTGGCACAGTGAAAGCACAACGTGTAGGATCCAGACAGATTTCTGATGCCCTACCAATGGGGAGGGAGTGTGTTGTGACTGGCCTCACACTCAATGTCCAGACTCTGACCTGACACGGTAGACATTAATCGTCTCACTTTTGCTGATGGACTGAGTCCACCCTGGCACCATGCCAGAGAACACCACTTGTTTACGGCTGCTGTTGAAGTCACATACGTGTGCAGCTCCTTCTGTGTGTTCATACAGAAACATTATGCAACATCTGGAAGATTCACACACTTAATGTCCGAGTTTGCCAGCTTCTTTCCATTCCTCCTCATATAATGGAGGCTGATGACACAATTTTCCTTATCATTGTTACAAGATCATTAGATTATTCTTCCCCTGGGCAATAATAAAACCCAGACAGACCTGTCAAGGGGGCAAGTCAAATTTAATGGAAAACAGGGACTGGCAAAGCGGTCTATTTTTTTTCCTTCTTTCTTTCAACACATTCTTAAATGGGAGAAAACTATGAATTCAACACTATTCTCCTATTACACTAATGTGACTCATTTGTCGTAAATTCTGTCATTTAATACTGTGTAGCCATCCACCATTTAAAAGAGCTCCTCTGCCACCAGTCCTTCACAGCGGTATGTGTTCACTGATTCCCAACACACTTCACATTTCAATATCTTATTAATAATGAATTAACCAAAAAGCCCGCTTGCAAAGAATTTAAAAAATAGCATCTCTTTAAATTAAAAACCATTGTTACCTTCACTCATCCACACATTTCCCTGTTAAAAACTCATTACAATGGGTCTTCTGCCATCTATTTATTAGCTATATCAAAATAGAGGTCTTACTGTGAATGCATAATCCGTAATTAAATTAAAAAATCCGACTTTTGAAAGAGGGAGGGGGAGAAAAAGCTGCTAACCACATTCATGAATGCTTGACTGCCTCCTAATTGCAATGCAATTATCACATGTTATGAACAAAGTGAACTCTAATGCAAGTGATTAGAACACAAGGAAACCTGTGACAACCTTTACAATGTCCTGCTTGAGGTACACCTTTACTAACACTGATACAAATTAGATTTTAATCTGAACATTGGCTGGTTGAATCCTGAAAAATGTAATCCCAGCATATGGACAAAGTGACTAAGCAATTCAATATAACACTTCCAGTATTTATTCTTCCTTTTGTATTTTTGAAGACAGCCCAGGAGTAGTGGCATTAAACGATATAAAATATACCTGTATGAATGAGATTTTAGTGGTTATTAGATTTATTCCCACGTGGCATCACAACAGTTCGTGGTGTAATGAATCTCCCTCTCCGGCGTTTCTGAGAGGGAAGGGATCCGACGAGAGAAGGAGCAGCAGTGTTTTGCTCAGGAGCCTTCAGAAGCACAGGTGGTAGCGATATAGGCCAGTCCCCCAGGCTCTTGTTGCCGAAAGTTGTGTGTCTTGTATAGTGCCTGGGTCCATATGGTTGCCTGTCTCACTCCCTTAGCAGACACTGACTCTACACAGGCCGCTTTTCTCCCAGTGCTGATTGTGGTTAGCCGTGGTTCCACGCCTCTCACCATATGGAAGATGTTGTAAAGTTTGTTTTTCAGGGATGTTACTGCTATTTAGGCTGATTGTATGAAGCCATACGCTCCCTGTAGTTGCAGGCTTGTCAGCCTCCGGTGACATGGATTGGTCAGCGTATAAACTGAAACCAGGTGGGCATGTTTACAGTGTGTACACGCTGTGAAAGTAGCTCATACTTTTGGGGTTTCACAGTGTGGTACACGTTTCTCCAGGTGGACCCTGGGACGATGGAGAGCAGGGAAAGCAGCAGTTGAGGGAGGCCCCTAGACGTTCTGATCACAAGGAATTGCTGCATGGCTCAGTGACACTAAATAATTACATATTGATTTAGTTGTGCTTTCACAACATGAGTCCACTCCTTTAAGAGAAGATCATGCAGAGATCAAGCAGAAATCAGGCATGGACTCCGATTCCTCACAGATCAAGCCTGGAGTTGATGTTTCTAAGTGGAAAACAACATACAGTGCACACAAGGAGGTGCTTACCAGCCTGACAGGCTAAACTATCTTCTGCGAAAATGTACCCACTGGCCCGTCTGTGTTCAAGTTGCAGATCTGTTTTTATTAACAATGTGATTTTTCTCTCTCAGTTCCTCGCTAGAAGAGCCATCCCACCACAGTCATCCTCTCTATGGTCATGGGGTCTGCAAGTGGCCTGGATGCGAGGCAGTATTTGATGATTTCCATTCATTCCTCAAGTAAGTTAAAGTCAACGGAGTTGTATTTCTATCTGTGTGTCTGTTCTGTTGTTGGGTCGATTACATGTTTTGTGACCCCCCCCCCGTCACTCAGAGGCACTACTGGTGCAGCCAGTAGTGTATATTCTATTTCTTACCGTGGGTATCTGTGATGGCACTTTCTTCACAAGTGTGCCGTGGTGGGGTCTCCTTCTGAGAACGGCATGGGCCTCTAATTCCTGTGATAAGAGGAGTTCCCATGGTGACAAGAGCCATTTTTCCCAAACAAACAACGGTAGGATGTTTGTCTGCGGTAGTCCACACTTAGGGCTCTCTGCATGTTTGCCCTTGTCACTGGACAGGGGGATCGGTGTGTGTGCCTTGCCTCAGGGGTTTATTTGTCTTTCCCTCTCCTCTCTCGTCGTTGACATCTTGGACTATTTTCTGGTTTACTGATGCCCACACCTCTGCAACACGTTAAAATGAACCATGCATGTTGTACTGAAATATCTCCGGCTAAATCTGAAATCAGCTGCTGTGGGGCATCTTTCCAGTGCGATCCGTCTTACAGGTTTGACCCTATCCAGCCTATCACGGGCCTTTGTTTTTTGCCGCGTTTCTCCGTCTGACTCGGGCCCCCCGTTTACTAATCAGCCTTGTGTGCAACGCGCTTGAGCTAATCCAACACAAAACAGCGCCATGGTTACGGAGAGGATGAAAACATCTGCATCGTGGCAGCAGATCAATAGCTCACTGTCAACCCAGATTAGTTGCACTTTAAACAAGATATGACAGAATGCCATTATCCTAAAACAAGAACTCAGCGAAAACACGGGTACCTCACAGATGCCGGAGAGAAAGGTGCCGCAGAGGGATCCCTCAAATGCAGCAGAAAGTTTGGACTGTCTTTGTCAACGTTGCACTCGAATCCCTACTCCTAAATGCTTTTTCCCCACAGTTGGAGAAAGTAGACCCTGTGCTAGTACATTACAATTATTGTACTAAAGAAAAATAGGCAGGGATGTGTTTTTTTAATACACATCCTATGATACAAAGACAAACACACACACACACAGCTTTGGGAGTGCCTTCTTAAATCCATCACTATTTATTGTATCCTGACATTGCCTCACCCTTTGTTTATAGAAGAGAGCGGAATAAAATTCAGTGTGCCCGGCAGAGCTCTGCCTTCAAAAGTCTCTAAGTGCACTCTGCTATGTTTTTACAAGTGTTTTTATCATGGCAACATCTTGTTTACTTTAGTTGCCTGCTCAAACTGCTTGGAACATGTTAAGAAAACATTTGGGGAGAGTCTCCACAAAGCCGCCTTTGTTTAACACTAGGCAAGAGTGCGAGCAGCTCACCAAGGTGTTAACTCTCAAACCCTTAAGCACTTCCACATGAATCCCAGCAACTGATACTCTGGGCCTCCAAAAACCAAATCAAAAATAAAAATAAAGAATACACCCCGCATTATAATCCTGTTACAAAAGTCCCCAAAGTTTGGGGAAAATAATAAGGGAAGCAAGAGAGAGTCAGCAGAATGATCAGTACCAGAGACAAAAAGGTAACACGATGTTAACGTCTACCAGATTTCAGCTCCACTTGCCAACAGTAACAACTAGGATGAGTGAAATGTTGTTTTAAACTGTGTGTGTGTATTTATTCTATCTCTTAAAGAAAACATTACATACCTACATGCACTGTCTTGATAGATACAAAACACCAAATCCCTGTTCCTGTTTTCTGGGTTCAGCACACAGATGGGTGGGGTTTGGTTTGGGTTTTTATGGAGGTCAAGACCTTCTTTTCAGGGTCCAGTCAGAGGTCAGGCTCAGTGAAACACTGCAGTGCCCTCTAGTGCTGCACTGTCTGCTGGCTGAAGCCACTAACACACTCCTCACACACCTCAGCAAAACGCAGTAGATTATTTTCTATCGTAGTTTTGTGCCTCTGCAGACCTCGTGAAAAGACAGAGATAAAGGCAAAGTAATGGTAAGCTAGCTTAAGAGGAGAAAAAAAATCTAGAATTAATTATATTACTTCTCTTCTCTTAATTATGAAGAAATTAATTGATTAAATACTATTGAGAAATGTGTAATGCATTTCAATCTAAAGAGTGCTTTTAAGATGTGTGATTTAATTTAAAACCCACCTAACAGCTAAGATGATAAACCTTTCTTCGGAAACAGGATTAAGCTCTGCGTCTTGGCTATATAATTAAAAATAGCAAAGAAAGAAGAATAGAGGGCAAACTAAAATTCAACACAGCCGATATGTTAAAAAAAAAAAACACCATTACAGGAATGTCTATTTAACTTGTTTTATTGTGACAATTTACATTAGGGACTGACTTCCTGTCAGAGGGCTTTTAAAAGTGGTTTCATTTGAAGTCCAGAAAGTGACACATGCCATCGTTCATAGTCTCTTTCTATGTCAATTTCCCGTATCCCCTGCTCCTGTGTCCAGACACTCCTCTCAAGGCTGCATTAGGGCCATTTGAATATTTCATTTCCTATTAATTATGCACTGTGACTCTCCATGTCATTAGAAGAAATAAAGTGGAATGTAACAAAGGATGAAAAGAAGCGGGGCACGTGTCTCCAATGAACAGAGAAATTCCAAAGCAGCTCACGTAGGCCACCCTTCATTGAAAACTCACTCTGAGCCAGTTAAATTGAAGTTGAAACGTCTTTACCTATTTTTTTCCTCTTTGAAATTTAGTAAGATGTCCTGAAATGTTTACCATTTTCATTTTCTGACCTATTTAATTAAATGGTCATTTATTTGACTCAAACAAATGGAAAGCCCAGAAGAGGTGTGAATTGATTTCTTTGCCCGGGCTTTCTTTAAACTCGCCATTTTAATTCCTTTTTGGTCACAATAATTAACTTCAGCTGGAGAAGGTACATCACGGTCTTTTTTTTTTTTTTAAAGATGCTTTAACAAAACACAATAGAGGCGAATAGGACCTGAACAGGGGCAAGAGACTATATTTGCTGTAAAGATTTAAACCATTCACCTCAAGGTTGAAAAATACCACAGCCGAACAGTAGCCTTCACATTTCAAGCAGAACACTATCAATTTTATTTCCCCTTGCATGTGTCTGTTTCCTGAGTGTGTGTGTGCTGTTTAATGCACAAATGTATTGTCCTTGCAAAAAGGAGCCACGTCAAATTTATTGGTCTATCATAACACCAGAGCTGCCACCGTGCCTTTACAGGTTGACTCTAGCCATTTTTGATTTGCAGTAAATGACAGAAAAAGTGCATTTGAAGCGGCAGGCGTGTTACACACCTCTCCCCCGTCTGCCGGCGCCACTGTGTGCACACAGACATACTGGTGACAGTGACCTACATGGTCACTGAAGATGTGATATAATTTATGATATATATAATATATTGGATCCATTAGCGAGCATAATGAAGTAGTGAAATGAAAGGGTATTTGTGAAATCAGTTCAAACATCCTGCTCGGATTATGATTAAATGATTAATGAAATGCCCCTGCATAAGCATTTTCAAACAGTAATTCATGCAGCGGCTGATAAAATTCCTCCAATCATATTTCCTTCAGTCGTGAACCTTATCTCCACCATTTTATATAAATCACAGGAAAGGAGAAAAAAAAAACCCGTCTGCTACCCGGCGAGCTACTTATTTAGATTAGTTATAAACGCACAGGAAAAGAGAACATCTTCTCTGTATGAAATAATCATGCATAATTATATCCATAATTCAAGTTTGTGACAGATCCCATCTCCTTGTCCCGTTGTCCTCAGCATTTTGTCTGGCTTTATTCAAATTCTTCAAACTTTAATGGCACAATTAGCAGACAAAAACACGGAAAAAGACATATTCCAAAGGAAGCTGGAAGAAGAAGAAATGGCATTAGGGCACAGGTGCATAATTCATCGGAGAGAATCAGAATCATTCAGCCATTTGTCTCATCTGTGAGCCGTACACCACTGCCATCAAATGTCTAGTGCCATTCTGATATGGTTTGCAGTGCTAGACTGTGTAATCCCTGCACTGTAATAATATTTTATAAATAATAAACATATTTTCCATGCATTGGGATTTACCTAATAAGTAGAATAAGTAGATTACATCGTCAAACCAGACAGCACAGACTTTCATCTTATACCTATGACACTCTAGAAGCTGATCATCAAACTGACATCAGATTTTTATTTTTTTTTCTGTGTTCTCTGTTTTTTTTTCCAGACATCTTAACAATGAGCACGCCCTGGATGACAGAAGCACGGCCCAGTGTCGGGTGCAAATGCAGGTCGTACAACAGCTGGAGCTGCAGGTATTGTCTCTCAGTTTGTTTTGGCCCAAATATTTGTGTCTTCTTCTCCTGACATTTCCTCAGTGTCTGCTGGACCCCTCCCTGTCCGTCTGATATCAGTCACGGGGTCACTCGTGTGTGTGTGTGTGTGTGTGTGTGTGTGTGTGTGTGTGTGTGTGTGTGTGTGTGTGTGTGTGTGTGTGTGTGTGTGTGTGTGTGTGTGTGTGTGTGTGTGTG
>VRLP01005346.1:0-37861 GCA_009660295.1 Lophius piscatorius | reverse complement strand
GTAGTAGTAGTAGCAGTGGTAGTGGCAGTAGTATTAGTGGTAGTGGTAGTAGTATTAGTGGTAGTAGTAGTAGCAGTGGTAGTGGCAGTAGTATTAGTGGTAGTGGCAGTAGTATTAGTGGTAGTGGTAGTAGTATTAGTGGTAGTAGTAGTAGCAGTGGTAGTGGCAGTAGTATTAGTGGTAGTGGTAGTAGTATTAGTGGTAGTAGTAGTAGTAGTGATACTAGCGGTAAAGGTAGTGGTACATATAAATCTGGCAGGACCGTTTTGTAAAAGTCTGGTAGGGATGTAAACATGGATGTTTTAAGCCTGCAGAAGATGGAATGACTGGACCAGAGCCAAGTATTGCAAAATATTTCATCCAGTAGTGCTGCCAGATTTTTACAGGGTTCTATAGGGACATTTCAGTGAGGGTGCTATGAAAATTTGGGTTTTCTAGACATCAAAATTTAATCCCCCCTGTAATTCCTCCTACAAACGCACACATGTGCAAAGCGTGCACATACGCATATGGATCTGTGACAATGGAATTCTATGTTAGACGCAAGTGGGGATATTCAGCCCACCTCATAACTTTATAACCACCAAAAGGTGAAGTCAGACTGATTACCTTGTTACCATGGCACTTGTCATAAGATGGGATAAATTCTATAGCGAGTGAAAAGTTTTGACCTGAGGTTGATGAGTTTGAACCAGAAAAGTTTGAAGAGAAATGAAAGAAAAGAGGATGGCTTCTGGGTCATGTGCGCCCGACGCAAATCGATACGCCTGCATGTGGAGTGAAGGAAGGCCGAGCAGATTCTTCCAGCAAAAAACTCCGGCCGACAAATTCCATAAACTCAAATAATACCATAAACCAGATGCTATATAAATGAAATCACAAATATTTAAATAAGAGTCAGAATTTATGCATCAACCAACAAATACATTAACTTAGTAATTACATATATTTAATACAAGTGTGATTATAAGCAGCAGAAGGAATATAATTCACTATGTTACACATCTACATCCGGCAGTCTCAGCGCTTTTCAGCTTTGCCAGACTGATAGCCTGTCCCTGCCGTCTTCACACATCTCCTGACCCATTTACTGCTGAGGAACCTTCCAGTCCTGTCCTGTCCTCTTCCACCTGCCAGACAGAATCCCTCACACTTTTGCCAAAAAAAAAACTGGATGCACCTGCTCACCTGCTAGCATTCCTAAATCAGCCCAACCTGCTCAAACATCTGCCTCTTATTATCTCATCAGCCCTTCATGGTATAGTACCTGTACCCCCACCTGTGTTTTTCTTTGTTACCTGCCTTACCCCTCTGGATTTATTTGTGTATTTTGATTGTCTGGACAGAAGACTGTCCTTGGCAGATTACTGAAGTGACTTTTGTTTGCCGTGTACATGCACTGTTAGACAACATTTCAAACGAAGCACAGCAGAATTGACTTATGCTAATGAAGGACCTTTGGTGTCAGTCTTTCGTAGGATTATTTGCATATTCTCCAAATAGCACTAGATGAAGGAATATCAGTATCTGCACCTCTGTCAACTCTCTTTGCTTCCCTTCCTTCAAACATATTATATCTGTGCAATACAAATCACCGTGCCTGTTATACAAAACACTGCAACTAATACCGAATGTTAATGAGAAAACTCATTTATTCATTTATTAATCAACCCTCCGTAGGTTGTGTGTTGTCTATATAAAACAGACCCCTTGACTTTTTCACATTTTTTTACTTTGTTGTTATGGTTAATTCAATTAATTGGACCCTAATGCAGACATATTAATGTAACGTGTACAAAATGAAATGACGAAACTGTGGCTCTACAAAAACACAAAAATGATCTCAATCAAAAACAAAGAGCAAAACCGATGTAAAATCACAACAATGACAAGTACAAAATAATAAACCATCATGGAAAACCAAAACTTACACAGGAAATGCCTAAGGGAAACACAAGGGAGCAGGAGTGAAGCAGAAGGTTTTCCCATGAAGTTTATAGGAGATGACGCAGGAGATGACGCAGATGAACCTACAAAGGATGGAGAGGAAGACATAGAAGAAGTTAACGTCATTCTCTCTTAAGATTGTGTAAAACAAAATGTGGCATTGATATTCTAATAATAATTTCTTTTTTTTTATAATGAATAGAATCTTTATTTAGCTCACTGAAGTTGGTAACTTCTGTTGTAACGGGTAACTGGACAAAGTTGGCGACATAACGCAAGAAAATTGATTATCTAAATCAAGACCGCCAGAATGAATCACAGACATTAAGAAGGCTAAAAATACAAATATAATGTTTACAAGGAGAATATTTTCAGAAATTATAGCGATCCAGGGAACCAGGGGATAGGGGATTTTTTGGGGATCTACCCTTTCTGTCGGGGAAGAGAGCATAGACCGAGTTTTCTTTTCTTTTCTTTCCTCGACAATTTAAATTTCATATCCCACAACAACAACGCAAAAATATAAAAAAAAATTGAAAATCTTGAAAATCTATTAAAACCAAGATCGTCTCAAGCGCTGTCAGGTTGGATGGGGATTTTCGATGGGCAGCCAGTCTCAGGTCTAACTAAAGCCACCAATTCGGCTAAAGTCAGGGCTGTGACTGGGCCATTAAAGAATCCGAGCTATCCATGAGCCTCTTGTCCTGTTGCAAGGTAAACTTTCAGCCCAGTCCTGAGTCAGTTCATTAAGAATAAATGTGTACTTTGCTCCATTCAACACTCCCTCAACCCTTAACGGTCTCCCATTCCCTAATGCTGAAAAATACCTCACCAGCATGATGCTGCCACCACAGTCTGGACGGTATTGGGCAGATAAGGAGGGGTGCCTGGTTTCCCCAAAATATGAAGCTTAGAGATGAGGGAAGACAGTTCAATACTGGTCTCATCAGACCAGAGAATGTAATTTCTCACCTTCGCTGAGTCCATTATGTGCTTTCCTGTGCCTTTTCTCTCTTCCACAGGCTTCCATAAAGCCTAGGCCGGTGAAGTATTGCAGTGATGGCTGACCTTCTTTAAGTATCTCCCATCTCTGCACAGGATCTCTGGACATCAGCCAGAATGAGCATCTTTAACTTTTCCCCATGACGTTCCCCACGACGGACAGAGCCATCATAACTATGCCAACATAACGCGGAACAAAATGTAAATATTGGTTATGTTACTAAGCTCTTATCATCTCAGCTTTGATATTTATTTATTATTTTTCAGAATAAAAATCATAATATAATTTATAAATATGTCTAAAGGAACCTCATCGCTTGTCAGGGTACAGCATGACATATGTTTGACATTTGAAGACCACCATAGATTCTTGTATAGGGACGGATAAACTGGTGAGTAATACAAATTGCAATCTGGAACTTCTCCGCTAAATGCTACTAAATTCTACACATCACACTTTAAATGCACATTATTAAAAGATAGTGTCAAAAAATGAAATAAAAACCTGACAGTTTCTGGTATCACAATGCCATCCCCTCACTCCAAATTAACAAGAGATCATATCAGTGGGTTTTTATTGTCTGTAATCTGATGTCACATCCCTCTTGTCCCTAATAGAAAACCCGCTTGGAAAGAATGCTGAGGTCGGTTTTTGCAGCGTAACACTTCCTCCAGTAATTTAGTAATAACACATAAGGTAGATCCTCAATAAACTTCAAAAGAAAATAGACAAAAGGATACCGAAAGTTGCTGATGTGGAATTGGAAGTCCCTTTTCAATGGGCTCTTAGGTCAGACAAGCTACCTTTCTGTTGGAAGACAAGAGATAGACACAATCTGCTCTTACAAGGAATGGTGGTTTTTAATAATGCCACAGCATAATTGGTTTCCGAAACATTTCTCGGCCATAATTAACCAAATGAGCCTAAAGGAATCTGTGAGGGGACGAGGTTGAAAATAAAGGAAGAGCAATGAGTAATACCAGTGATTGAGATCAGAAATTCTTCAGCTCATACAGCTGCTATTCACTCTCCGTCCTCTCAACTCTGCACCCACACCCTCAATAGGTTTCCATCTCTCATCTCAAATTAATGTTCTTCATATTCGCTGGCTCTCTCTTGAACGTTTCAGATAAAAAAAAATTTCTAGCTGACTATGGAGCAAATTTTTATGATGACACTGAATACTTTAAATACGATTCACACATTTCCCTATAAGCCTCGATGCAGCAGAGTAACAACTGGTGACGACGGCATTTCTCTCTGTTGTAAATTAATTGCCAAATATTCTACCTCTAGGGTTGATTTGCATTAGTTGTGTTTCAACCTAATCGCCCACAATATGAACGTATGTGCATGTATGTTTGATTATGATTACATTTAAAGCCACAATGGTGGTGATGGATTCAGAATGTTCCGCCGAACGTTTCTGAATTAACAAGATAATTAAGTCGTACTGTCTGGGTACTTTTTGCTCTAAAATCCACTTAATCTGTTTTTAACCGCTAGTATCCACACCAATCGGCCTCAACATCAACACAACACTGGACACTGGTTCAGAAACTGGGCTATTTATTGATCTATTTTCTTCCACTTATCCTGAGATGAGTTGTGGTGGTAACATGCCATGAAAGGTATTTCAAACATCCCTATTCCCAGCAAAATTCTCCAGCTCATGCTGGGGGATTCCTTGGCCAGATGGGATATATAGAGTGGCCCCAGCGAGTTCTGGGTCTACCCAAGGGTCTCCCACCAATCCGACGTGCCTGAAAAGGAGGATTCTTGAAGCCATCGAAAACAGATGCCCCAACCACCTCAGCTGGCTCCTTGCCTCTCAAGCTCCACTAGGAAAGAAACTAATTTCAGCTGCATGTATCCTTGACCTCAGCAAGAACCGGAAGGGGAGCTCCTCCGCAAGCATCTGGTGTCCAGGTCTTTTCCATGTGGCTTCATGTTGGTTCACCACCTGCAGGGAAGGGTATTCAGGTCAGGTAGAAAGCAGAATGGCTCGCAGGGGATGGAGCTTGACCTGAGCGCTCCGACTCCTTACATCAGCGACTGGTGTAGGAACCTGGAAAAACAAGGCTCCGTTTTTTATATACTAGACAACAAGTGTTTTCAGTAAAAACGTCCCCACACTGAATCAATTATGAACCATTAGATTAAAATATGGCCAAAATATAATATAAACAAGATAAATAGATTCAAGTCGATTTATATGCACTAAATTTGGACTAAACTGGATCTATGGTTAGAAACTATGAACTAAAAACTTTTGGAAGTAAAGCTCACTCTAGTGTCAGAAATATACAACCAACCTTTTCCAAAATCACTCCAGTTCTTCCTCGCACAGGATATAATGATGCATATTTTATTCATCACTTAGAAATACAAGTACAAGTTATACACAGAACAACAACATGTAATTCATTCTTGGCATCGTAACGCCCCCTGAGGAGCAGCCCCAAAAGGCGGGGTTATCAAAGAATTTTCATGGAAAGAAAAAAATGCAAAAAAAAAACGTACAAGTCGTCTAAACGCAGTTTCCTGCTAATGTTTCAGAGCAAGTGGAAGAGGAGCTGGAGGTTAAGCAATTTATAACGTGTATATATATATATATATATATATATATATATATATATAATATAGCTCTTTACAGGGCTACTTTACGGCCTACACTATACAGCACTTTATAATATCATTTTTAAAGCGCCCTGCAATTGGCCTTTGAGGTCACAATACGAGGATAAAAGGATAAACGAATAAAAGGATAACAGGATAAAAGTCAATGGAGATAGGGCAATGGCTGACCAGGAAGTGCTCTGTGATTGGTTCAAGCAGGTGTATCCTGAGGTCACAAAGACCCTGATCTGTTGCTCTGGCAAAAATTCATAATGTTTGTATCGATGACTTGAAGTCTGCTCGGAGAATTAATTTGAAGGTAAAGTCGTCATTCAGTCCAGCAGGTGTCATGGTGTTGATTGTGGCGATCCAGTACATCTCTCTCTGAGTGAGCAGTTGGGTATATTTCCCCCTCTGATTGGGAGGTCACACGTTCCAGTCCAATGAAGTGTAAAGTGGCTGGAGAGCCAGATTTGGCTTTGTGGTAATGTTTGACCATATCATAGTCCATATTCCCTGTGCGGATGGCTGTTTTGTGTTGTAGATGTGTTGTTTGAGTGCTCTCTTGGCAGGCCTGCCCCTTGCTTACGCGCTTGCTTAGGGCATCAAGGTCAGGGGGGTCACAATCAGCCGGGGCAATTCGTGGTGGTCACACTGTCACATTGTGGGACTGCGGGCACCAAAGACATGTAGCGAAACACTCGTCTGCTCCGATGGAGAGGCAGAGATACGTGAGAGTACGCGAGACATAGGGAGAGATAGAAAACACACGTGATAGAGAGATATACAGGTATGTAAAAATAAAATTCTAAAAGTCCAATTGTTTACATAATACCCCTCAGATTCCATCACAGCACTAGATAGAGAGAGGAGGAGGAGGAGAGTCTCAACTTGTTCTGGACATTCATTCATTCCTTCTCTGTAACCGCTCGTTCACTCTGCATTCATGCCTGATGATCAGCAGCAGCAAACGGACCAGCTGCTGGTCATAGAAGTTGGAATTTATGGTCAAATATTAATTTATATTTATTTAAGGTTTTATTTTAATATCAGTTGATAAGTTTAATTCATAAACAGCCAGAAGTTGGAGAACCCGCCACAAACCCCACAGCATCGTAGGACCATAACCAGATCGCGCTTAGGGCACCAATGTGGGGTGACCCTGTATCTTTGTTTGTCAGGTGTAGGCGTGTCCAGAGGGTTATGTGAGCAGGTAAATCACTAAGGTTGTACATGTTATTAAGTGTTTTACTCGCCATACTACAGATGTGGTAACTGCAACCACTGTAGAATTGTATATCCACACGGACCTTAGTGCGAGGAAGATCTGGATTGATTTTGGGAAAGGTCAGTTATGTTTTTCTGACACTTGGGGAAGTTTTACCTACAATAGTTTTTGGACCATAATTTGAACCATTGATCTGACTTAGGTGCTTATGCATCGGTTGGAAGAAATCTATCTTGTTTATATCATATTTTAACCATATTTTAATCTAAAAGTTCATATTTCACTTACTTTGGGGAGCCTTTTTTTTTTAACCAAAAATACTGTGGAAATAACTTCATATTTAAGTTAATGCGTTCAGTCAGTCGGGGGGATTGCTTGTACAACAAAAGGGATTGGGGACTTTTGGGGGATATACCCTTGCTCTCAGGGACGACAACCTATATCGATCTAGTTTAATCAGAGTTGTTCAGTTTTTCCTGCAAGTGGTAATAATGTTAAGGCTCCCTGCTGTATACTATACCATAGTATAAAATAAATTGTGAAGTACTTTGGAATGTATTGAAAGAAGAATACATTTGCTCTCAAAATATTTGAAGGGGTTTTGCTGATGTTAATTAACGAGTAAAATAAGCATAGTTAGAACATTTTGGTCAAAAAACCTGACAGTAATATTTATTAACCTCTTACAGTTTACGTTAACGTGAAGCATAATTGAAAGCATTCATTCAATTATGTTTTGTGAAGCAACATTTTTGGACATTACCTGTCCTCTCTTTATGACTGAGTGGAGAAGAATGTTAGGGAAAATTGAAAACACTAATTGCATTTTCAAGTGTGTGATAAAAAAGACAACTGCTTGAGCCAAAGACCTGTAAAGAACATTCAAGTCTGGAATGGAGCTGGAATAATAAAACGCTTGAGCTCATTAACTTCCCCTCCTTCTCTCTCCCCTTCCTCCTTCCCTTTCAAGCTTTTGGTTTTCTCTCTTTGTGATTTCAAACTTTTCACTCCCATGCTTCCTCCCTCTCCTTTAAATACGTTCCACCTTCGAAACTTTACATTTTGACATCATCTTGTTCTACTTGCTTCGCCCTTGATTAAGGCAAACTAATTATCAAACAAGTTTCTTTTCAGTTGCCTACTGTTAAATGCTAACGACTGATCACATTAACCATATCCTTCATCATCCCAAGTGCCACAGCGACCCCGAGCCCAGCTGATCCCATCCCCTTGTAATTAATGAGCGTTCCGTTAACGATTTTGTGCACATGCTCTACTGACTGATGGAATGTTTTGGGAATGTGTAACCGGGTTACTGTGGTTATTTGGCGTCTCGCTAATGATTAAGCACACTCCTTTTAATGAGGGGGTGGAGTGGCGGCGCATGTCCGAGCAGGTGTGACCAAGGCACTGAGGGATGGCTAATAAAAATGGAATTAGGAGCTAGATTGCCATCAGATCTGACGTAGGACGTCGCTCATATTCTAAATGGACCAGTGATGAATAATATTCATGGCATTACATCATCTATACCGTCAGCCGGCTCACAGAGGTGCTTCCCCGTCAAATGTGACGCTGTCCACCAGAATGAGTGTGCTTAAACACAAATGTGTGCAATGATGTGAACATTTAAGTGTTGCTCTTTTTCACAGCATCAGTCCGGAGTTCAAGTGACAATCATCATGTCATTAGTCTCATCGTACACACTGGATGTCGTCACAGAGACCTCCAGTCAGAGTTTGCGTTATTTTCCACTTGATAGCTACTATTGTTCAGTGTTGAGGTTAAATCATTGCAGCCCATTTCCTTTTATAGGGTGGAAAAATGAACGAGCCCATGAGTCTTGCTCATAAAAGTTCACCATATTCACTGTTTCACTCAGTTCCTCTGTCACACGGTAAACATTCATCCGTGTGTCTGCACAGCAAACACACTTACACACACACACACACACACACACACATGATCACTTCTGCTCCGTCCCAAAGAGTAACTTAACCCTTTACCCTACAGCAGCGGCCTTCAATAGGCCAGCTGCCTATCTGCTGACCCTGAGCTGAACGTGTGACAGGTGTGTTTACATGGACAGCCTAATTCCGATTAGATTCGGAAAAGACGTCTAATCGGAAAGAAAATGTTGTATGTAAACACACCTTTCCGAATGGGAAGAACCTTTCCAAATTAGTTAGGTTTGGAAAATTAGCTTTCATTCCTTTGCAAGGAGGTCTAAAGTCTTTCGGAAAGCCTTTCCGATGGCCATTCCCTGCATGTAAACACTGTATCGGAAAGCTTTCTGTTTGTGTGGTCTCTGCACATACCCAGGGTCGTGACGTAATGCTCCGCTAAGCTCTTCAGCGCCGCAACGCATTTTATATACGCCGACTTCAAGCGGTACCTGTCTGCATCGGAGAGTCTTCTAGGCGCTTGTTGGCGGTCGGCGCCCAACTTAACGAAGCATTATCACCACCTTATGAACGGGAGTGTGGATCCTCGGCGCATGTGTGAAAGCGTTTCCGATTAGATGAGTCGATGCAGGTAAACCCGTGGTCGGAAAAGATCACAAGTCATGCCAACAGGCGACCGACATTGCAATTCGGAAATGTTTAATTCAGAGAGGAGAAAAGTGTCCCATGTTTGGTCAGCACGTGTAAAGGGACTTTCATCTCCAAGCCAACGATGCGCTGATAGGCTGTTACTGGGTCCCTGACACAACAACAAAAAGCAACAGCGTGCTCAATCAGAGTGGTTTGTTTGTTTGGTGAGCACAAGATGCCTCTTCTCTCATTAAGCAGCAGAGTTTGAAACAATGTAAAATAGTTTTTCTCTTCACTTTGATTCCTGAGATCTTGATATATTAGTTTACCAAAGCATTCTATCGAGGGTTTTGTTTTATTTGAGTATTTATTGGAATTAATGTCAAAATGGAAATGGCATTTTATTTTAGTATGTATTTTTGTTGTTGTTTTTAATGAAAAGGGCGTTTTGCTTTGAATATAACACTATATCGCTTGTGGCTTGACCGACTATAATAAATGGACCTTGACTTGTTGAAAACATTTTTTATGGACCTTTAAGATTTGTATTTTGAGTGCCCCTGCCCTACAGGTTTATGGGTCCATTATGGTAACACAGAATAAAGTCAAGGAACTAACTGACCGGTCTTAGAGGTGATGCTGTGCTGCAAAAGCTGATACCCCACATGGGCATATTGAACATTATTCAACATGCTATTGTCATCAGCACCACCCTGAGGACTTACTGGCTGCTTGTCCAGGGCTTCCATGTTCTGGGTGCATATAATGAAGATGTTTTTTGCTGCCGGGCTTTAGATAGGAGAAAGGTGAGCTTTTACCAGCAGGTTCTCTGCCGATGCCAACTCGTTGTCACTCCTCTGGCTTGGTTTGGGACATATGGCCTAGTTTCGCAGACTGTCCACTACTCTCCACACATATATGACAATTAAGCACATAGATAATCTTCTTCTTCTGCTTCTTTCGGCTCATCCCTTTGGTTCGCCACGGCGGATCGTCTTGTTCCACGTAATGATTTGGCATGGGTTTTTAACGTTAGATTCCCTTCCTGACACAACCCTCCCCATTTATCCAGGCTTGGGACGGGGAGGTGAAGTACACTGGCTTGTGGCCCTTCTTTGGCTGGGATAAGCACATCGATAATAACTAGAACATAAACTTTGAGAAACCTTAGGTCTGGAGAATGCTACTAATATTTTGTTCCTGCTGCTCCGTTCTCCTCTGTTGGCTTATGATCATGTAAGCCCACCCCCCTAGCTTGACAGCCACTCAAGTTATCCCGTAGGAGATCCCACTGTCCGGCTTCTAACCAGGATAAGTACCTATGATCACATCATCTCTGTTTTAGCTTCACTACACCTCCCTGATTGCTTTTGAATTGATTTTAGGATTTTATTGATTACCTTTAAGGCTCTTAATGATCTGGCGCCAGACTCGATTTCCAATCCTTTAATTCTTTACCAACATTTGCGTAGTTTGAGATCCTCAGGCAGAGGTCCTCTTTACATTCCAGTGTCTAGGCAGAAAACTAAAGGGGGCTTTACCATCATCGCCCAAAGACACTGTAACAACAAGCCTGAGGAAATAAGGCAGTCTGAGTCAGTGTCGCTGTTTTAGTCTCACCTCAAAACCAAAATTTTACCAAAAGGCTTTCCCTGATTTTACTTGAGCTGTGTAACTTTTAGCTAATTATGTTATTCTAAATGTCCTAGTTTTATTCCATTTTATTGTATTTTATTTATTTTTTTGTTATATCCATAATCTTCAGTTTTTTTCTCTCTGTGTTTTTTAGCATGGTTTCATGACTGCATTTGTGTGATGTTTCATTATAAAGCACTTTGTAAAAGTGTTTTGAAAGTGCTTTATAAATAAATAAGGTTAAGTTAAAGCATAGGACCACTTGGGATGCCCAGGTTCTAACTCTGATACTATACCAGAAGGTCAGAGTTTTTTAACCTATCCACAAAGGTAGGTCAACACGGTCTTTTGTCTGGGTTTCCCTCTCTCAGTGCACTTATCTCTTGTTTGATCTCTTGGCTCACGTGTTGTCTGTCTGGGTGTGACTCTGTTTTTCCATCCTGCTGACATTTACCCGCATGCAGCTGCCAATCAATGCACACCTGTAGCCCATCCAGTAATTAAACTCCAAGTCTATATATTCTCTGGCTATTCACTCCAGTGTCCGTCAGATCATTCACTTTGTCCTCCTTCCACTAATGCTATAGTCAATTTCTAATCTTGTTGGTATTCTCTTTGGGTGCATTCCTGCTTGTTGGATAATTCTGTTTAAATTTGCCTCAGGTTTGTCTCCTCATCCTGATCTCCACATGCGCCTGCCTCACCCATTGTTTGTCAATCTGCCATTCAGTCTGTTGTCTGCTCCTTAGTTTGTCCTGGATCAGCTCTCCACGGCTCCACCGCTAAAACTATGAATCCTCATCTTTCCTTTGAGTGCTTCATAGTCCTGGGGATTATCACGGAAAGAATAGTTCCATCTTCCTGACATGTAAAACTCAAAAAAGAGTTTTTGGTTCCAGAAAAGCTGATCTGAGTTTATTCAATCAAGTATGAGTTTGTTGTCTCTGAGTTCAGTTAATGCACTTAAAACATAAGAAGGCCTCATTAATGAAGCGCCAATATCGTAATTCACTATGGCAACCAGTGAAATATCCACACCTATGCCGTCGTCCCCAAAAGCAAGAGTGTAAACCCGAAAGGTCCCCAATCCCCTTTGTTGTAAAAGCGGTCCCCCTGATTCGACGCCTCCCTCTACTGTGTAAAATATGAACTAATAGAGAAAAATATTATGTTATATCCAATCCAGATAGAACTCTGAGTTCATTCATATGCTCCAAATGTGGAATAATCCCACATATGGTTGAGAAATCATGAGCTGAGAACTTTTGAAGCTAAAGCTCCCCCTAGTGTCAGAAAAATGAAACTCACCTTTCCCAAAATCAACCCAGATCTTCCTCGCAAGTTGTTAACACTGCCGGCGCAGGTTGAGCATTTTTTACGAAAAACACTTTTTAATTCATATATAATTATATCATTTTTTAATTATTACCATAAACAGATGCTGCATTTTCTTTTTCCATTCTGGTATAAAACATTTAGAACAAGGCACAACAGTGCCCTAGGTTTAGGAACAATTCATGCAGATTCTTCTATTAATGTATGTTATTGCTAGCCTCAAATCTGTTACTGCTAGCCTCAACTCTAACAGTGTCTCTGTTCAGCCCACTGAGCCCCAAGCTCTACCCCCAAAAGAACATCAGACGAATCAAAGGAACAAAGGCATCAATAATTGACGGTTTCAAGAAAGCGTCTCACCAACTTGTGATGTCACTACTCCCAACGTTTTCATTTATTTTATTTCATTTTAAATGATGTGAAGCACATGACATCATCTAAATGTATTCATCTATAGGACATTCCAAAACCAACATCTGGGTATAATTTCATGCACAACCCTCCTTTAGTTGTTCCATGATCTTGTTCACAGAATATGAAGAGAATATTGGTCTTGGTCGGAATATGAAGAAACTGGGTATCCTTCAACCAGGTATTCATCAGAAAGTGAATGTGAATCCAATCTGAGTTTAACAATCCTCTCCCGTTGAAAATCTATAATAATTTGACAGAGAAAATGACACGAGCATGTCTGACAGATTTAGTTTGGGCTCAAAAGGGTTGGAATCAGGAACACACTTAGGGTTTGTTGAGCCAGTGAGCCGGTTATGTTCACATAAGACAACATGGTAACTGACAGTTTAATTTACCCCTCCTTCTGGAACGGGAAACCCAGATGTTCCCTACTTCATTAGTTCAACTAAACCCCGTTTTCTGATGTACCATCTGCATTTTTGTCTGACTTTAGGAGTACCAATCAGTAGCTTTATGAGACTATGGCTATAAAGTGTTCAAATATTTGCTTGGTGTTCCCTCTTAAAGCAGAAGGTCAAACCGGCCCTGGCATGGTTCCAAAAATAGGATACTTCCAACAAGGTAGGAGGGAAGAATCCTGGTATCTCTAATTCACCACACACATTTATTTTCTTCTTTGAAATGCCTCCTCCTCTGTCATTACTCCAGTCTTTATTACTCTCTGGAAGTCCAAAGCGGATTCCCCTGCTTTTTTCAGCCCTCAGCATTTGTGATTTTGCTGTGAAGGCATTTAGCTTCGGAAGCATTTACGGTGGCCATTTGCCCATAAGTTGGATTTATAGTAACAAATCCATGGCTTTCTTTACCAGCAAGTCTTTGCTCTCAAATAATGTGTGCCTCAGAGAGAGACAGTGTGTGCCAATGCTACAATATATATATTTCAAGGATTTTACTTCCTGTCGGAGGCTGAAGGTCATGATGCCTCCTAATCTGTGATGATTGCCTGACTGCTGGCTACTTCAAAACACAGCCAGCTGCCTCTTTGCCCTTGTGTTGCTACAATCCTCCTGACTAAAATCCCATACTCTGCTCCCACATCTTCCTACATGCTACAAAGGACAGAGACACACACCGCTACTCTCCCCTCGCCGAATCTCTCCAGTTCAGCAGATAAAATGTTCCACTGAATACATAATGCATACACTACTTATTGTATTGTTTCAATTTTTCACCTTGCACTTAACCTACAAGGTAATTTCTGCTGCAGCAGATGCATAATTGAATACCATACAATCTTCTTGTTTTTATCCGTAGCTTTAGGTCAAATGAAGGTTTAAGTGAGGTTTTTTTTTCAATATGTATTTTTTCTTTTTCCTGGATTGGGATGTGAGTGGGGAATAATGCTATTCATAATACAGCTGCTCTTTCTTACTAAGATTATTCTACTGGTATACAAACATATTCAATGTAACTAAAAATAAAAGACAGAAAATTTATCAGATTCCAGCTCTGAAAAACTGGTTCATATATTATAACAATCATTTAATTGAACATAAACTTGAACATCATGGCCACAGTACTCATTATGGGCATCGCAGTGGTGCAGTGGGTGGAACAGTTTCCTTACAACAAGGAGGTTCAAATCTACCTCTGGGGCCTCCGCTTGCTCCCCACATGTTTACGTAGGTTCTCCTCCCAGCGTCCAAAAAGGTATAGGTGAGTTTGACTCTAAATTGGCCGTAGGTGTTGACGTCCGCGTAATCGGTTGTTTGTCTCTGTGTCGGCCGGCCCTGTGAAGAACTCGTGAATTTTCCAGTGTGTGCCCTTCCTCTTACCCAGTGACAGCTGTGATAGGCTCCGGCACCCTCTGCAATCTGTATAGAAAACGTCATCTCACATTTATAATATGCCTGGATTTGATGGAGAGAACTTCACGCAGTCCCATCCCATTACCTGAAAATATTAATTCACCAAACGCTCTCATTATTCCATCCATGAACCCATACTCACCTCATACCATACCTTTTAATATCATTATCACCCCTCGCCCTCACCACCTTTGCCACAAACTATTTCATAATTTAAACTATAATGATGTAATATTTCCAACAATGATGGTAATGTCTTGTCCCAGGCAATTCCAGATGGGAAGCCTTGACAACTCATTTCAGCATGGGAGAGTGTGGGGCTAATGGGAAAGTGACCAGGGCGGAAGAAAGATGGAAACATTTTCAATTGCTTTGTTGGTGAGAGAACGACCCATTCCATTACTTTATATATATAATATATATATATATAAATTGGCAATAACACCATGATAATCTGGAGGCCAGGAGACTAGGACAATTTCATTCACGTTTGTCTATTTTTGGTTAATGAAAATGTCAGAGGCCTTTTGCCATTTAGGGATAAAAATGGCGGGATAGATTAATACTGCAGTAGGCAACACTTTACTGTATGCCCTTAATATTGAATGTTATACTTCCTGTCTTTTCCTTCTACCATTTTTTTCAACTGTTGCAGATAATTATGAATTTGCAAGTATAGATTTGAAACCTTGATGTTTTCGAGGCATGTTTAAAAAGTCCTCGTACAGTCGACATTTTTCACCTCTGTTCTTTTGTCGGCTAGGCCAATGATGTCATCCCCGACAATAAAGGTATTTCTCCGAAAAGTCCCCAATCCCCTGTGTTATGCAAGCAGTACCCCTGATTGAACACTGGTCTATAGTTGTTGTTTTTTCTAAAAAAATTTATAAAAAAAGTCTACCTAGTTAGTGAAATATGAACTACTACAGTGAAGTAAAGTATATTTACACAATAGATCTCCTTGAGTTGATTCATATGCACCAACTTTGGCCTAAATCGGAGCAGAGGATGAGAAATTATAGTGTGAGAACTTTTGGAGATTAAGCTCCCCCTAGTGGCAGAAATGTACACCCAACATTTCTCAAAATCAATCCAGTTATTCCTCACATTAAAATCTAGGTAATAAAAGTTTGAAAATAAGCCATAAAACAGTACTAGAGCTCTGTCTGGGAAACAGTATATTCCATAAAAAGAGCTCCCCTTAATGAGTAAAATATGAATTACTAGAGTATAGTATTATATCTAAGAAATAGATCTCCTTGAGGAGATTCATATGCATGGAATCTGGACTAAATTGGACCAAAAAATAGGAAGTTATGTCCAAAAACTATTTTTCATAAAAAGCCCCCCCTAGTGAGTAAAATACGATGCATACAATATAGATCACCTCAGGTTGATTTATATGCACCAAGTATGGACTAAATCAGACTGCTGGTGGAGAAATTATGGTGTGAGATCTTTTGGAGATAAAGCTCCACCTAGTTTTAGGAATGTACACCTGACAACTCCCAAAAGCACTTGTTTTTCCTTACACTAAGCTCTATGCGATTATAAAATTTGAAGATGATTCATGAAATATTTAGAGTTATCGCACTAACACGAAGGGTCTGTGGTGGATGCAGGGATGTATCAGGCATAGAACATAATAGGAACAATTTCACACCATCAGTTACTCATCATGGTGTTCCTTCGTTCACACTTTAGATTTCTCACTTTAGATCAAATTTACCCAACTGAACTCAGCGTAGGTAGTAATAAGTCAACGTTGCTTAATGTTATATGATGCTCTTCTGATACATCTGCAGATGTGCCTGCAGATGTTCTTTGCTTGCAAAAAGCTAGCAGGTGGTGAATTTAAAAAAACATTTTTTTATGAGAACTGCAGCGAACTGATGAGTTATTGATTTGGCTGGCTGAATGAGTGCAGCTGATATCTGTTGATGCCACAGACAGTGAAATCGGTATTTGAGAGCAAGTATGAAAGATGAGAATAACAGTGTGGCTTGAGCAGTAACTGTGGCCTGAGTGTGCAAGAGAATAGTCTTTGAGTCGTTGGATAGATCTTCCATAGTGTAAAAGATAAAAAGGGCCGGTGAGCTGACACAACACTGAAGTACACAAGTACTCAAGATTGTGGGTTCTGAGAAGGTACCATTAACATGAACCTATTGTGTACAAAAAGTAAACAATCTGTGAAACCATCTAATATCTAGGGTTAAGGTTAGGACAGTAGGACACTGGTTGTAATCGCCAAACTAAAATCCACAAATAAAGGTATACATATGAGGTATAATCCTCATAAGTGCTTAGATTTGAGATATACCACCGTTGTGAATGCATCATCTGAAAAGGACCTTGTAAAACACTGATTTCTGTTATCACAGGATTAACAATGATTGATTAGTAACATTTCAAGGCTATTGAAGACAATGTAACTGGACGAAAGTCATTATTTTCCGTATAGCGTGCTTTTTTGGGTGACAGGGATAATAATATTTTTTCAGAGGGAACAGTACTTTTAAGACGTTCTGGAAATAGTCCAATTGTTCAGCCCCCCCCTGGGAAATACGACACAGCCACCAACACAGAAGAGAAGTCATTTAGGGAGGTGAGGGGTTTAAGGAAAACATCACTGGAAACGTGAGTCAGTATTGGAGAGTGGAGTTTGGAGGTTACCTGTCGGTAAGAATCTATATCCAAAGTCAAGGCTGAACATCTTGGTAATTTTCCACAATCTAGATAGGGACAACTCACCTCCAGCAACATTTCAGTCTCCTTGAGTGAAAATTGTGTTTCTGGTTACACAAAAGGGATGTAACTCTTTGAGAAAAAGGGGTATTTCTTTCCGTAATGCCGTCTTTCACTTAGAATAACAATCTCCACCACTCAGCAGCCGAAACAAGCCCTTTCAAAGCTGCCCTAAACGATTCGATTGCAGACATGACAGCTAAGGTGACCAAGGGGCCATTTCGGAAACTTTTGGTATGTGTCAATCAATAACATCAAAATATGTTTTTGTAGCGGTCCGATCACACCGTAATACCCTGAAGTGCTTTGTTCAAAGGATCAAAGGCAATCATGGCCTGAACAGAAAACAGCGGTAACTGAACTGAATATTTTTGATAAATGTGTTTAGTAGAGATTGATTTTTTTACCGTCTGAATGCCTCATGAAAAATGTGAAGCAGTGAGAAGAAATGTCAATAAACAGAGGTATCTTTGGTCAGACAGCTCTGTGTCTGTTTGAGACTGTCCCAAAATGGCTCCATTATTAAACCCAATTTGAGTCGTTACAGGCGACTGAGAACCATATCAGAAGGAAACAAAGATTGCTGGAAAACTGAGACAGGTGTGCACTATTACACATAACACACACACAACAACTCTGACACACAGACCGGTAAATAAGAGTATTGTTTTCTTCTTAAACAGTTTCATCTGATGCCGGATCTTAAAAGCCGTCGATTGAGCATGAGTTACAAAAGGCCAAGGATGCATTACAAGATTATCCGGTGGAGAAATATTCTCTTACAGCTGGCTTACTTATTCCTCCTGTATCTGAGAGGTTGTTTTTTTATGAAACAGATATGGTGTCAGGTGAAAATGCAAGGGTAAGACATGATGATACATAATGATCCGATGCTTGTAGGGAATTTGTGCCACTGACTGGCAGGAGATTTAAAAAATAAAAACATCTCCCATCAGTCCTGCATTTGTCTTTCACGACTGAGATCATACAGTATATAAATATGATCCAAAACAGAGATCTCCCCTAGTCGGTTCATATTCACCTAATTTAGATTATGGTACCAACATTTGAGAAATTATGGCCAAAAACTTCCATATTATAGAGAATTACAAAATCGTCATCGCCACCGCAAATCCTTCATGTGTTCTTTAATATTTCATGTTTTACTCACCAGGGGGAGCTTTTTCATGGAAAACAGTTTTATGGACAAAACTCAAAAATATTTAATGGATTATATTCCAACTTTATACCTATATTGAACTTAGAAGAAGTTCTGGATTGATGATTTTGGGAACAATCAGTTTTATATTTCCAACACTAGTGGGAGATTTATCTCAAAGTTTTTACGCTATAATTTCTTAAGCATTGATCTGATTTAGTACATATTTAGTACAAATGCATGGACTTCAGGTGATAAGTCTTGTACACATCATATTTTACTTTTATAGCTCATATTTTACTCACTAGATGGAGCTTTATTATGAAAAATATTGTGGACATAACTTCATATTTAATTTGGTAACTTCAATAAGGGGGATTGCTTGCACAATGCAGGGGATTGGGGACCTTTCAGGGATATACCTTTGCTGTTACGGAAAAAAGCATATGTCTAGTTTTCACTAGCTCGAGGATTGTGTCTCTCTTTGAAACAAAAGCATAGAATGAATTAGCTCAAATTCACTAATTCTTAAATTTTGCAACAAACATTTTAAATCACTAAATTATTCCCATTGTGAACTTTTTAAACTGTACGTGGGCATTGCCTTCAGCATGTCCTAGTTAAATTTGTTTGTTTATTATCAAGATGTTTAGTTCCTTTTTCAATTTAAATATTCACATATGTATCAAATATTTCTATATAACTCAACTTTATTTAAAAGCAAATTTAAAAAAAAAAAACAACAGTCGTCCAAATGCTGTACAGTCAATAATTAGCATAGGCACATGATTTAAAAACAGACAGCGTGGGGGCTGACCTGACATGAGGGGGCAGCTCATTCCACAGTTTAGCATCTGCAACAGAGAAAGCCTGGTCCTCCATCATTTTCTGTTTTATTTTAGGGACAACCAGAGACAATTGGTCAGCTGACCTCAGTGACCTCAAAGGAGTATATGTCTTCAAGAGGTCAAAAATGTACACATATGTGGCTGCTTACCCATTTTAAAGATTTAAAAGCAAAAACAATAAAACCATAAAGTGAATTCTAAAACATATTGGTAGCCAGCGAAGGAAGGATAAAATGTGGGGGATGTGCTCTCGCTTGTGTGAGCCAGTTAAAAGCCGAGCGATGGCATTTTGAACCGATTGCAGTCGTGAGATGCATTGCAGTAGTCCAGGTGGGTTGAATTAAAGCATGAATAAGCTTTTCAAAATCATTAAGAGATGAAAAGGTCTTCATCTTTGATAAAAACCTCAACTTATATAAATGGATTTAACCACAGTGTTGATCTGTGTATGAAGTTTAAAATCTGTCAATTTTGACGGCAAGGTTTGAAACAGTGGATTTTAGAAATGACTGCAGGGAGCCCAGGCCCATAGCAGAGGCATCAATGGCACCACTAGGTCCAAACACCATGACCTAGGTTTTTCTATCATTAAAATGTAAAAAGTTAAGGGCCATCCAGAATTTAATGTCCTTCAGACACTCCAGCAATCAATTTAAAGAACTGGCATCATTTCTTTTCAGTGGCAGGTAAATTTGTGAGTCATCTGCGTAGAAATGATAGGAGATAGCGTGTGTTCTTAAAATCAACCCTTAGGGGAGCAGATACAAAGAAAAAAGGATCGGCCCAAGAATGGAACCTTGGGGGACTCCACCTGAGAGAAGGACAATGAACGAAACATTCACCTAGGGTCATTGAAAAGGTTCTCCCTGACAGAAGACCTGAACTACTGTAAGACTGCGCTTCAGATACCCACACAGTGCTCCAGGGGGGAGATGAGAATGTTATGGTCCACTGTGTCAAAAGCAGCTGTTAGATCTAAAAGCATTTAAACTGCAAAGTCACCAGAGTCTGTGGTTAGAAAAAGATAATTAGAAATTCCTAAAAGTGCAGATTCTGTGCTGTGCAGGGCTTCAAGGCCAGACTGGAAGACCTCAAGAATGCCACATATGTGTAAGAAAGGCTGTAATTGTACGAGTGCAGCCTTTTCTAAAACTTTCGACATATACAGGAGTTTAGCGATCGGCCTAAAGTTTCAAAGAATGGAGCTGTCCAAGCTGGCTTTTTTAATTAATGGTTATACCGCTGCTTGTTGAAAGCAGGATGGTGCAACACCTGAAGCAAGACTGCTGTTTATTTTTGGGACTCTAGTTCCAATAGTTTGCAGTACCTGTTTAAAAAGCCGAGGTGGGACATAGAAAATAATTATGTTTCTAACTAAACAGAATGACAAAATACATAATAACAGTTAACTGGCTTTTTTTTTTTTTTCAAAAATCAATCAATCAATAATAAGAGTGATTAGGTTGATTTCATAAGCAGCTCTGTGACTGACATGAATGGGATTATTCTTACACATTAACAATAAGATTGTAGTTGTACTCTGTCTTTGTTGCATCTGCTTCATGACGTCTGAGTTCCTTCCCGCTCTTTCAACTTTTCTACTGGTGTCGGTAGGAAGTCCTGTGTACAATGACCTTCGCTGTTGCCATAGCATTTCTCATATTACCTGGATACATTTGAGCGTACAAACTCATTACATAATCTCAACTTTGATATCTTTTATCATTTGGGCTGCATGATGAAGTCGAAGAGTCCTGCACAGGTTGAGAGTAAGAGCCTCATTTTCAGCAGCCCAGATGGGGACAAAGCATTTTTAAGTCAAAGACCACAACCACGCATTAATAAAGCTCATGGCGTTAAGCATCTGACGGGACAAACAGGTCACATCGCACACAATGACTCCACAGTTTACTGTATCCTGTTTCTTCCACTGGGAAGGTTTTGTCACAGTCCAAACTTCAGGGCCATGTTTAAATCTGAACATTTCTACAAAATGATACAATATGATCAGACAGCTGAAACATTATTTTAATAGTATCTTCTTGTAAATAAAGGTGAATGTATATTATGTAACTTTCTTTAACTAAGAAGGTCCATGTCGCTGTCACTGAGTTTCGGATACAGTGTAATTGTATCCTAGATTCTGATCTGTTTCTTTTCTTAAAATCAAAAATGGTTTAGGAGAATTATTTAATTTAAGTTTAACCTAAGGTTTTGGCCCAAAGTTGACGTCTGCACTTAGTTATATTTAGGCAAAAACATTTTTTTACATTTCAATTTTGTGGAGGTTCACGCAAAGAATGAAGAGGTTCCCTGTCTCTGGAGAGGAATGACCCACAATTCTGGGGAGTCTGGTGTGACACCTGTAGCACAACAATGAAATCCTTTAGGACAACGTACTACACATTCAGAACCCAAAAGATTTGTTTCAATTCCATCCATGTTTTCTATTATCCAAAAAAAGAGCCAAAAAAGAACATACTGGAATTAATTTCATGATAAGTCACCAACAAGTCCACTGCGTCTCCATTACCGGTACCACTGGATGTACTGAAAGTGGGCTAAAAAATCCCCACTATAGTAGAAAAGTGTGGTGTGATTATCTAATTTCATCCACTACGAAGCGTAACTAAATCATGAAGAGAAGAAGTCAATATTACACAGTTTGGTCTTGAGCTTGTTGTGCTACTGAAAAGTTAACGACCTGAAATTCAACAAATCGTTTTCATGCAACTCTAAATGAGTGATGAGGTAAGAATTTATTTTATTCATTGGATGGTGTGACTCTTTCTGCAGTTCTTTTGATGTCTTATTTTAAGTCAGGACAGTTTATCTGGACTTACTTCATCAGTCGTCCATCTTATTGCAACTGACGACTTTGAAAACAGCTCCGTGGGGGAAACAGTGCCAATATCCTCAATTGTCAAAGGAAATCTTGGTGTGATACGTCACAGGACAGGGCCTTGATTTTTTCCCCTTAATGTACAACTTTGAACGGTAGATGAATAAATAAAAACTTCGAATTGGTTTTGTTTCTTTGTTAATTTAGACAAATCAATAAATAAAATGCAGACACAAAAATATAAGCGGTATTTGCGCTGTTTTCTTTTTAAACGGAAACTATTTATCTACATGAATACCCCTTGCCCCAGCCCACCCATGCCCCGTGCCCCAGCCCACCCATCCTCTCCTGAAGACAACATTACTGGGTGGAATGGGGAAAATTGCTGATTGAGGGGATGCTGAAATTTGAAAATGTAATATTATTGATGTTATCGCCTATTTTCAGGAAGCCACGACAAAGCTTTGAGCTACTGAGGTGTATCACCAAGAGATCCCAATGACGCGCTTTCCTAACACACATGATGGTCAGACACTTTCCTTTCCTTGGATTATTAGTCCATTTATTGTCCGTCAAACAATAACAAAGCATACCAGTACACATACCAGAACCTGGCTAGGGTTACACAACAAAAACATGTGTCAAATAGCGTTGGGATGGTGAGCATCTGTTACATTTGTCAACTTCTGCGTCTGGGTAGATTCTGGAAAGCTTAGCGTTCCTTGATTCGAACAACACTAAGCCAGACTCAAAGAGGTTGATGAATTCAGTTATTAAGTAATTCAGAATAGTGCCCAGTCTTTAGTTGGATTTTGTCATCATGACCTCCTACTGTGTAAAAATAAAAATCTCTCTCTGCATATATAAATCTGTCACTTCACAATAAAATTACTTGTATTGCCGTTAAATCTGCAATTAAGAATTAATTTCATTATTGATTAATCCTGGTCCAAAAATTGAAAACAAATGTAGAAAGAGTTGTTCACAATTTCCAACAGCCCAAGGTAACATCCTCAAATGTGGTATTTTGTTCTAATCGACAGCCAACAACCCAGAGATACACAGGTGCATCTCAATAAATTAGAATATGATTATGGCTTACAGCTCATGAAAACCCAAAATTGAGTATCTCAGAAAATTAGAATATTTCATAAAACCAGTAAAAAAAAAGATTTTTAATAAAGAATCCAAGTTGCTTGAAGTCCAGGGGGAAGTTTCCACTCTCAGTGATGATTTGGGGAGCCATGTCCTCTTCTGGTGTTGGTCCACTGTGTTTTATCAAGTCCTACGCAGTTGTCTACCAGGAAATTTTTAGAGCACTTCATGATTCCTTCTGCTGACAAGCTTTGTGGAGCTGCTGATTTCATTTTCCAGCTGGACTTGGCACCTGCCCACACTGCAAAAAGTACCAATGCCTGTTTTAATGACCATGAGATTGCTATGCTTGAATGGCCAGCAAACTCGCCTGACCTGAACCCCATAAGAAATGTATGGGGTATTGTCAAGAGGAAGACGAGAGACAGGGGACCCAACAACGCAGACGAGCTGAAGGCCGCTATCGAAGCAACCTGGGCTTCCATAAGACCTCACCAGCACCACAGGCTGATCGACTCCCTTAAAAAAAAATAAAGGCTTGAAATATTTCACTTTGTTTGTAATTAATCCCGATATATACGAGTTTCCCTTTTTTTTAAATAGAATGACTGAAATAAATGAACTTTTCCACGATATTCTAATTTATTGAGATGCATCTGTATAGTCTACTGTTAGTTTACTAACTCTCATCTTAAAAATGACTCAAACAGGAAATCGATGATCCATTTTTCCTGTCTGTCCTCACATCTCACAATAGTACAGTCTAGACATGCTTCTTTTGAAAAGTGCCCTGAGATGTCTTTTGTTGTTCTATAAATGAAAATGACATAAACTTTTTTTTAGAAAATATTTTCAGCTAACCAGACATCATTATATCCCTGAAAAGCCAAGGATATTATGTCGTCTCCATCATCCGCCGACGCAGATCTTTCGTATCGACGAGATGACTCAAACTCTTTCATCGATCAGTTTCATGAAAGGGAGAGCTCTAGCTCCAGATGTTTTCAGCCATAATTTCTCAACCGTTTATCTGATTTAGTCCAAATTTGATGAACGGCAGAATCTCTTTTTATAAATCGTGTTTCACTCTATTTTACTCTAATACTTCACATTTTTAATCAATTGGGGGAAATCTTAACTGAATCCACAATTTTTCAGCAATAATTTCTCAACATCTGATCCAATTTAGTTTAAATTTGGTGCATATGACTCAAATGGAGGAGATCCATCATGTTTATAACTTAGATTACATATATTTTAATGTAATAGTTCATATTAAATTCACTTCAGAGAGCCTTTTTTATTTTTATTCTTTCCAATATAAATACTGTGGAAGTAATTTCACATTTAATTTGAGGGGTTTTCAATCAGGGGGATTACTTGTGCAACAAGGGGGATTGGGGTCTTTTCAGGAATATACCCTTGCTGTCGGGGACCACAGCGTCGGTCTGGTTATTACTCCGCGTCCGCGGCAGATCCTTAGTGTTAATGCGATAACGTAAAAAACTGTTTCATGTATTTTCTTGAAATTTTACACCCTCATAGACATTAGTGCGAGGAAAAACAGGATTGATTTTGGGATGGGTTGGTTTTATAATTCTAACACTAGGGGGAGCTTTATCGGCATAAGTTCTCAGGCCATAGTTTCTCAACCATTGGTCCATTCATTCATTCAATCATTATCCGTAAACTCTGGAACACTGCAACCAATCAATTAAGTTCATATTTGGTGTCTATGAATGAACTCCAGGAGATCATTCTTGCATAAGTCTTGTTTTACTCTCAATAGTTCATGTTTTACTCACTCACACTCTTGTTCGGACATACAGTAACTTAATAATCGTCGGGCTGAGTTATTCACAATTTAGTGCATATGAATACTGTGGACATGACTTCATATCAGGAGTGGGCCCTCACTTGTCTCCACTATGAACTACAGGTTAACTCACCATGACTCCATCTCATTATAACACATTTTCAAATAAAATTATGTTGACCTTTACCTCAATCCTTGTGCCAGTCCTGCTCTTAGTTTCTTAATGAAGGGATTATAACATATATATATAATATATTATTATATTATATAATATATAACACAACGCTGGATGGAACGACGCGAGTTAAGACAAGTTTCTACATGAACAACATTACATTTAAATAAAAGACTGCAGTTTCAGGGGATTTTACTTTGGTAGATAAGTACCCAATTTTTGTTACAATATCCTGTCCTTTTGTTCCAAACAGCATTGGTTGTTATTCCTCTCTCACAATTAAGAGCCTCCATTACAAACAAAGACATCAGGACGGAATTTGACAAAACTAATAGTCCGTGGGGAAACTCATTAAAGCATATTAACTCAGTTTGTTTGATTACCAATGCCAGGCGCCAGTGGCTAAGTCAAATGATGTAATGAGCTACGGATCCAGGTAGAGCACCCAGCAGCGCTGCCATCCAATGATGGTGCCGCAGTGAAATAAACAAACAATTCAACTGAAACAAGAGAGCCCATGTCTCAATACTATTAAAAAAAACAAAACAATGGCACTCCGGACCTGCATGCATCTCACGACTCCCCGTAAACCATGAATCAATAGTACAGCACACGTGCAGCACAGCAAGGTGGGTCATCTTCATTAACTACATGCATTGATTTAATGTGTTGTTTCTGAATTAAAGGGACACTCAAACTGCAATTAACTGCAAGGAAACACAATGGATGCACTGGCAGATGGAAGAAGGGAAATTTTAATCAGCCTTAAAACCCACAAAGGAAAAGCGTGAAAGACTTAGGGACACCGACAGGAACCCTCTTCTCTCCTTGGTTTGCCCTTGGAGCTGCTTCTATACCTGCGGTGTTCATCCAAATTAATTTCTCCAGGGGCTTTGTACACGCGCTACACCGGAGTGACTTGTATAGATTATCTATGCACGTTTATTTCAGCATTGTGACAAAATGATGACAAGAAATAAACCAAGGTATTTAAAAAAAAAATTTATACTTTATTGCAATGTTTCTTTCACTTTACACAACCGCAGTCTTTCAACGGTGCATGTTTGTATGTTTTATTATTAATTGTGTTTGACAGACTGTGTGTTCCTCATTCTCCTTCTTCAACTGAAGACATAGACGTCATCTCACGTGCACATCTGTCGCCGATACATAGATAGCACATTTGAAAAATGAAGGTGTCAGTCAGGTTGTGGATCGGAGGTGTTGAAGTTGTTACATTTTACATTTTGCTCTCTTGATATATATATATATATAATCTCTTAGAAATCAAGCTTATAAAAAACGAATAATATTATTAATGCAATCAAATAAGTAACAGTAGGTAAGCAAAGACCAAGGGACTGAAAAACATAAAATTGCTCAAATGAATGCTGACAGCATAACTAAATGCAGACAAAGTGGCATGTCTGTTGTCTGCATTTATTGATACTAGATAAATATCCCACTGATGTTGCTTTTCATGTCATTTTTCCCTCACTCCTAATAAAACTAGGTTGGATGAATATGGTTTATTATAGTTATTTATAGGTATTTCAATTAAATTGGACGTAATTAATTAGTTGTTTGAGGCTAGGAATCAACTTGGAATAGGTCCAACTTAATTTTAATAATCAAGTTAGATGGATTAATTCTGGTCCAACAGAATTGTTCAGTGCTGAAGGAAACACATTTAATAATCTTGAAATATTGTTCCACTATTTAATTAAACTGATCAAAATAAATCTTCTTTTTTTTGGTTTTTGTTTTTAATCTGTCTGTGTATATATTAATGGTTTATGCCAAGACAGGTAAAAAAAAAACATTTGTAAAAAAGAAAGAAATACAAGCAGTTTGATCTTGCAGCAGATAAGTGTGTAAGTGACCGACACCAGCCCTCTTTGAAAAAATAGATTATTATGTTTAATTGGGAGCGAATACCTATTTCTCATCAAAGAGGGTGTGAAACACTGTGTAAAACAGAGACAACACAAGATTAACAAGGGCAAGAGGACTGGCAGTAACCAAAAGACATGCACGAATAAGCAGTGTAGCTGTTTGTTTCTTGCGGCCCAGAACCTACAGAGTCCAAAGACTCATTAGTACATTACATTAAGACAATACAAAACTACCTATTAATGATCAATAATGTTAGTAATCATGAATAGCATTCATGATGTCACGATGTCATGTTAAGAATGTATGACTTCCAGGCGTAGGTTTAATGAATTTTTGAATGGAGTCCATGTTTCAATGAAGTCTTTCAACACGTGAGGCAGATATTTGCTCCCTTGGATGATATTAATAGATAGTTCGTCCTTCCAATTCACAAGTGTGGTTTTCATGGCGATGACCAGACCTGTGGGTTTGGTTTTGATTTGTTTGCTTGGATGATTGATTATGGTTACGTCGCCAAGTAAGCAAAGGTTCAGGGATAAGGGAATCCTGCACCCCGAGATAGAAGAAAGCTTTTCTGTTACACATATGTTTATTATCTTCAAAGTGGTGATGGAGGTGTGTGATTCTTCTCTGTTCCCAAAAAAGAACCTGTTGAGCGCAAACCATTTGAAGAGTTACAAAAAGCCTGACTCAAGAGTGGAGACGAAACAGGAAAAGCAAACCCAGAAACTCCATTGTATCAGTTCATTCCAATATTGATTAAATCATGGCCAAATGAAGTTGTTGAATTCCTACTATACAATTATGTTTATCCTGGTAAAATGAAATTATTTCATTAAAAACATACTCTTCATGAAGATGCTGTTTGTAGAGTATCTGACCTGAGGAGCAGCAAAGTCTCCATTTGTCGAGTTCGCAAACGGATACACTCCCTGTATAAACTTTTACTGGCGTTTAAGTAAATTAGTGAAGTATTAATTGTTCCCAGTATTAGAGGGGTGTGAATGTGATTTTACACCCAACCTTACTGATCTAGCACAACACGCATGCCCACCTCAACAGCCTACAAATCATTTCACTTACAGCTTATTCTTCCCACAGAAGCACAGAGAACAGCTTTCCTTTAGAGTAAACCAGATGCAGTCGGCTAATATTTCTTTACAGTGGCTCACATTTTTTAAAAGGAAAATCTCACAGCCTCAATAATATCGGGAAATTTATTAATTTGTCTGACTCGGTTTGTAAGTATCTGTCTGCTTATAATGCAACCTGCGCCATCATTGAACGTATACCTATTAACCTGTACCCATATCCCGTACACTATATCTTACATAAGCACATAGTAAAATAATCATTTTTATAATTTCTCTTGCCCCAGGCAACTGCTAACTTCACTTCATTGCAACACTAGAATAAATCTACCGACCAATTAAAGTATTCAAGTACATGAACAATATTATGTTAATTTACTTTCTCTATATTAATGTATTTCTGTGATTTGGCTTTACATTTTTTTTGCTTACATTCCAACTTAACAATTTTCCTTTCTGCATGTCGGATCAGACGTTGTCGTGTTTTCAGACTTGGAATACATCATGGAAACTTGTCACTCTTAGAGATGTAGTGTGAAACATCTAGAGATATCTTTCAATAAATGGAATACAACATACGTTATCATGTTTTTTGGTTTATAATCATTTCATAATATAAACAAAAAATCATAAAGATATATGTGTTGCGTCGGTTTTCAAAAAGCCCTTTATATCTCCAGAAAGAGCGGGTCCTCTTCTCTGGAGGCCGCCGAGCTGCTCTGTAATGTTTGTGCCGTAGCTTGAATGGACAAACAAAAGACCGGCTCTGGCTCAAGAGGGGGATTTTATTAATCGTAAGCTAATTCACGGAAACACAATGAAGAAATGTTTCACCTCTACGTACCAACAAGAATGAACATGATGAATATATTGTTGCTGGATAACTGTGATGTGTTTTGACAAACGGAGGAAACTTATAAGGAAGCATGAAGACCCAACTTGTGAAACTGTTGCGAGGTAAATGATGGGATCAGCTCGCTGCCCAGCTCAAGTGCTGGGACATGAGAGGTGATGAGAGAAAAACTGTTGGGTTCCATACAGTTCACCGGGGGAATTCATTTTGGTAGATTTCCCACACATTGGTGGGATGATTGGGGCCAGAGCCACGAGACACCCTTTCGGAGGCGACCAAGACCCTGAAAACACTCTGCACCATGATACCATCAGTCGCCTTCCGAGGTAAATCCCAAGGCAGATTCTGCGTACCCCATCTTTGACCTCTTTTACTCAATGGTTTCACGAGTCGGGTCTTCATGGTTCATTGACGGCAAAGTTTTTATGCTTGTTCATTTTTTATAGGTGAAATGTTTTTTTCAATGTCCTTCTGCCACTTAACTGAGGCAGTTATTATGTTATTTTTATTCTAGGCTACTTCAAAACTTGGCAACATGTCATATCTTCCAATGATGCTGTTGAGTGTAACTGATTTTTGTGGTTCTGTGTGTTAAAATGGTTAAATAGAGTGTGTGAGGGGATGTTTCTTGTTTTTTTTGTTGGTGGGTGTACCAGTTTGGCCCCTTGGCTGGACGCACTTGAAATATTTTGGCCATTGTGGAAAATAATTAGGAAAGCCTGATGTAAACCCTTATTAAGTACAGCATAGTTTATATGTGTATCTATACTTTCCCTATTGTATGTGAAATGTAGGATACTTTGATAGCCTTTTATAAGGGAAGAGGCTAATGAGATTCTTCAAGTTTGGGAACATGGCGGCCAAGGAGGCGGAGGAGGGTGACAGAACAATAAAGCGATATGTAAAAGTTATCTTTATTTTGAGCAAAAAATAGTGCAAACTCTGTATCATTGTTCATCAACAAGGCACAGACTCAAACTATTTTCAAAACCCCATAGTGACTCCAAACTGGATATATGTTCAGGCAAACAAGCACAATTAATTGCATGTTTTTTTTGCTCACTCTTACACAACTGCACAACCACTTTATATATATATATATATATAAATATATGCATACACATGTTTATCCATATGTATATATAAGACTCCTTCCTTGTATGTGTACACATGTGATTACATATGTGTTTGCCATCATTTGCTCATCTAAACTGCCTTCTGCTAAATATCCTCCTTTTATTGTAGATGTACACCAGGTCAACCTCCTAATGAGTGTGATCGACTTTGGGGATTAACCGTTTTCTGACTTTGATTCATATAATTTTTAAAATAATATAACAATCTTTTCCTTTGTACACACAGCACACACATACTGTGTCTACAGTTCACCGTCGTGAAATTTATTTCTGCGTTCAACCCATCCCTGAGGAAGCAGTGGGCGATGAACTGAGGTGTCAGGGTTTTGCTCAAGGACCCACGACATGTTGCGTCAGGGGCTGGGCCGGAATCCTGGTTTCCTGGTTTATGGATGACTGCTCTACCGACTGAGCTAAAGCCTCCACTGGTCAAGTTTCAAGCAATGGCATATGTTTCTTGAAATAGTTTGCAAACTTTTGTACGGACAAAAAGATGATAGATTTGAATGATTTTGATGATGCCCGGCTTTTTCCATTAGTTCCATCATGAAGCTGACGTTTGCGTCTTTGAGCATCTTGAAATGGATGGATTGCCCTGATATGGGGTCCCCATTCGTGTCTACATAATTACCACTTAGCTCTTAAATTGTCCACTTTAGTCAAAATGGAATGGAAGTATCGTCGAATGAAACATAAGATGGGATAACATTTGCTGTCATCACTTTAGCAAACTCCTAAAATAACCAACTTGAAGATGAGACCAGATTTGGCATTTATTTTCTTAGATGTTTAAGACAAACATAAGATAACTTAGACGTCCAAAGCAATGTCACACACACAGATTTTCAGCTTTGAATGGGATAAACGTAATGATCATTGATTTCTGAAAATGGCCAATCAGCTGTTAATGCCTGGCATTGTAGATTTGAGGTGAAATCAGGTAAGTTTATTATTACTGCCGCACACCACAGGAAACCATTTCCCTGCTGCTTTGTAATAAAGCAGAACAGTTTGAGCACAGGACATGTGGCAACACCTTTGGAAATGTCAATGAAACTTTTATTTATAGGTGTAATAAGAGTGCTTTCATTTTACACCATGTAATTCTACGAGTCAAAAATGTGACACTTTTTTTTGGCAACATTTTTCTCATCATAAGAGAGGTGGCGAGGAACCTGATGACTTGTGTGGAGTTGGGAGAGGCTTGCAGAAGATGCAGTAATCCACAGATTATTTATGACAAAGTGGCCAAACAAAAGTCTCTCTTCAGTGAAAGACAGAAAATCACTTAAAAAACTCTCTGACTGTGAGAAACAAGATGAAGACAATTTTGAACTCTTTGGCTTCAATTCTAAGCATCATGTCAGGAGCATACAAGTCACTGCTCATCTTGCCCAGTACCATCCCAAAGGTTAAGCATGGTGGTGGCAGCATCATGCTGTGGGGGTGTTGTTCAGCGGCAGGGACTGGCAGATTGGCTAAAGGTTGAGGGAAAGCATAAAGGAGCAAAGTACTGAGAAGAGCTAAATGAAAACCCGGTCCAGAGCACTAGTTTCTGTTTTTCTTTATAATAGATAGAATTTCTAGCCAGTTTTTGCTTTGTTATGAATCAGTGATTGTAAATGGAGTGCTCAGTTCAGATGGCAGATTGAGAGCAAAAGCACTTCATTTCTATTTTACCCAGTAAGTGGAAAAACTGGCCGCAAATTTTAAACCTGTAGCGCTTTCTGAGAATCTATTAAATGACACAGCAAATGCCCTTTCCATCAAGCAGACAGATCAAGAAAAATTCAACAAATGAATGACCAAAAGACTAAAGATTTGTATTAGCTAGGCACTGATTTAAAAAAAGAAAATTCTAATACAATGATAAGACCTAAAACACACATGATAAACTTATCCTTGACCACCTGTGAATTTCCCCAAATATTCGAAAAAGTGATTATTACTCCAATTTTTTAACTTGGAGAACCTGACCAGGCATTTAATTATCGATCAATCTCACCCTGCAATTTTGAAGGCTCTTGAATAGGTTGTTGCAGAACAACTGATTCTGCAATGGCAGAATCAAAGAACAGCAAAGTGTCAGGATTAATGGAACAATTGTAACAGGAACACTTTGCTCCAAACTGCTGCAGCTCGCTGTACCGACCTCCACCTGTCAGTGGATCACAGACTTCCTGATGGACCGTGGGTGAGGCTGGGTAAAATATCATCCTCCACCAGGACAATCAACACGGGGGCCCCACAGGGCTGTGTGCCGTCACCTCTACTCTTCTCACTCTACACGAATGACTGCACTTCTGACGACCCGTCTGTCAAACTCCAGAAGTCTGCGGACGACACAACGGTCATCGGCCTCATCCAGGACGGCGACGAGTCTGCATACAGACGGGAGGTTGAACGGGTGGCCGTCTTGTGTGGTCACAACGACCTGCAGCTGAACAAGCTCAAAACTGTAGAGATGAGAGTGGACTTCAGGAGGAACCCCCCATCACTGCCCCCCCTCGCTGTACTGTGTCTGCTGTGGAATCCTACAGGTTCCTGGGAACTATAATCTCTCAGGACCTTAAGTGGACATCCAACACAGACAAAATCATCTAAAAGGCCCAGCAAAGGATCTACTTCCTATGCCAGCTTAGGAAGCTCAACCTGTCTCAGGTGCTGCTGATCCAGTTTTACAGTGCAGTAATCCAGTCTGTTCTCTGCACATCCATCCTTGTTTGGTTTGGATCTGCTACCAAACAGGACAGAATCAGACTACAACGGACAATTAGATCTGCAGAAAAATCATCGGATCCAACCTGCCCTCCATCCAGGACCTATAATCCTCCAGAGTCAGGAAACGGGCAGGAAAGATGACTGCAGACCCGTCACACCCCGGACACAACCTGTTTCAGCTTCTCCCCTCTGGCAGACGCTACAGAACACTGTTCGCCAAAACTACCAGACACAAAAAAACAGTTTCTACCCACAGGCAATCAACCTGACCAACAATCAAACCAGTGTCAGTGTTGTACAATAACCTGGATCACCTCATTATATAATAATTACCTCCAACTGTCATTACTCTGACATCTTTGCACTGTCATATATATGTATATAAACATATGAATACATATATATTTAAATGTATATACCTTGTACACAAGATCATCTCCATTTTTTTATGGCTTGTATATTTGTTCATTGCCTTGTCCATTTAATTAAAAATGATTTATATGACGTTCGTTCTGTGAGAGCTCAGTTAACCGGACTCAAATTCCTTGTATGCATATACATGGCCAATAAAGCTGATTCGGATTCTGATAGTGTTTCCCCCCCTACTGAGCACAAATTTTGACATACTCCGCGTGTTACTTTAATGTGTTAGAGTATTGCTTTATGTTTTGACGTGTTGAATTATATGTTTTAGATTGCTATATTATGTGTTTTATATTGTACTTAATAAACCTTTGTGTCAGGAACACCTGGATTGATTATTGGAAGGGATTAGTTCCATATTTCTGACACTAGGGGGGCTTTATCTCCAAATGTTTTAGTTACATACATTCTCAAGCAATGGTCTGATTTAGTCCAAATTTGCTGCATTTGAATCAAGTTGATATCATATATTACTCTAAAACTTCATATTTTCTCACTAAGGAGAGCTTCTTTATGAAAAAGAAAACTTTCCCCATATACCTCAAACTTTTTCATGTATAATCTTCAAACATTAAACCCCCATAGATTCTAGTGCGAGGAAGAACAGGATTTGTTTTGGGAAAGGTTGGTTGTATATTTCTAACACTAGGGGGATGCATCATTTCTAAACTAACTATCCGATTTAGTCCACATTTGGTGCATATGAATCGACTCAAGGAGTTTATATCATATTGTAATCTTACACTTCCTATTTGAGTCAGAGGGATTCATCCTGGCAGTCAAGGACGACAGCATTGGTCCAGTTTTGGGGTATAGAGTGTAGATTGAGGAGTGGGGAAAATAATTGAAACTATTTTAGAATGAGGCAGCAACATAATGAAATGTGAAAGAAGTGGAGGCGTCTGAATACTTTCTGAATGTACTGTAGACGACCAGCTGTCATGAATTTTGGGTACTTTTAAAGTTAGATTCTGAGTTTAAAACCTGCGTTGCTATGTGAGAGTTTCTTTGCTGGTTATCTTCTCAGCTGTGTCTGCAGCTGTGCTAGCTACTGTGCATGGAATTAATCCAAATATTCACAATGTCATGGTTCTGTCTCTTTCTGTGGGATGCAACATTAAAGGAGAGGAAAAGTTTTAAGCCATGCACAAATGATTAGAGAGTTTTTGTACAGAGGGATTATCATTTTAAAGCTTTCTGCACAAGCACCTTTGATCTTGTCACATGCACACGCCTAGAAACTCTTGGGCACTCGCATGTGCCGTGTTCACACCGTTTGAGTCTGTGCAATCCAAAAGTGTTTGCGCTCCGTGTGTGAGTCGATTGGTGCAACACCATCAAAGGTGTTGGTGCAGAAGTGGTAGAAATGATAATCCTTTTGTTTCTCAACTCTCCAATCAGTTATGCATGGTGTGATCCTTGAGCTGAAACAGAACACACTTAGGGCAGAGAGGGAGAGGGGGGGGGAGGGTGACAAGAAACAGGAGCAGATAAGAAGAGGAAAGCAAAAACGTATGCATTTAAACATATATATTCAAATGTATATCTTTCCCCTTTAACTTTGCAGGAGCAGGACTGAACTAAAGGTGATGCAGCTGTTTTTCAAAGATACTCTGGTTTTGTCTTTGACACTTTCAGTTCCACTCCAGAGAGTAGGATGCCGAGGGAACTACTCAGTATTGTGGACAATGCCTCTCACCCCCTGCCTGCCACACTGGAGTAATACCGGAGCACCATCAGCGGTTGACTGGGACCACCGAGGACCCCCAAGAACGCCTAAGCAAGTCTTTTCTACTAATGGCCATAAAACAGTATAACTCCTCCCCGTTCTGCAGGACGGACAGATTAAAAATCAGACTATAATACAAATACAACAATTATATCAATATTGTATGCTATATGAATGCCCATTATTATTTTTTAGGCATGATACTACGTTGAATAGCACATCACAGTTCTGAGCAGAACTAAATTGTGGACCCTCGTGCAGACATAGAATCCAATGACATTAAACAATCAAGAGTCGAAAATCATGAGGGCAGTCCTCAAATGCAAACAAAGAAAATTCTCATAGCAAGGGAAGAATCCAAATAATTAAGAAGCGGCGTCTGGGAGATAAAGTTAGACGAGAAAAGCCGAGAGAAGGTGGCTGACACATGGGACATGGACAATATGTCAGCAACAAACTGACAAGGGCGATAGGGGAGCACTGAGGTAACGAGAAAATCAGCCACAGCTAGAGCACATTTGAACATGATGGACAATCACCCAGGAGAAGAGAGAGGAGAGACAGAAACAGAGGAAGAAGTAACACAAGTGAAAACACAAATACGATACACTCCTGGATGTAGAGGAACTAATGGTACGAAACACACCGCAGAGACACAATCACCAGATGTGTGAAGTGACACATTACAACATAGAGACACATTTTAATAAACACACAGAACCATGACTTTCCCAATAACCATCAGAGACTGAAGCTATGATGACATGATGAGAACTTAACTTTGAAAATAAGACAGGAAAACTAATACAAATTAGACATAAATCGATAAACAGGACATTTCACGAGTTACATACATTGTCATGTGCGATATTAATTTACAGATGTAATATTATGCCCATTTTTACGCTGTTATTATTAGGCACTGGTTTGCATATACTTCTTACACACTTATGTCTTTCTCTGGTATTTTACTTACTTGTATGATCTGTAGTCTTTACTTAATGTATATTTTGGTTGCTGAAGTTTTAGAGCAATCTAAAATACCTTTCAGCAATCTGTAATCCAGATATACCTTTCTGGATTCATAATGTTTCATCTTATCTTAATTGTGAATATAAATCTTTATTTGTTGTTAATAAATTACGCCTTATTGTTAAGAAATAGAAATAGTGCTACAGTACAAGTATTTCATCATAATGGGGGGGTCAAGGAAGTGGTCGGCATTAGTGTACGAAAAGATCGATTGCCGAATATAAGTATTCATTGTGTTTGTCGAAGATGTTTTTTTCAAAAGCGTTTACGTTCCCTTACATGAACATAATCCTCACTTGAAGCTTATAGCTACAATTACAGATCCTATTTCTCAAAGAATAACAAATCTATTTTGGTAAATCTGTCAAAACCCAGACAAACATTTATACAAATGACAACATGCCGGACATTTCAAAGATAAGACTCTTCTCGCTCTGTTATATATCATCTCTTTAGAATTACTATATTTTTCATTTGGTTTCTGCTGCACCTCTTTTACCGTGAATCATCAATCAGCAGCAAAAGATTGATTTTTACTCTTTAATGGCTCCAGGAATTACGTTTTGATAATTGCCTCCATATTGAACAAGTTGTGCAGATTGTCAAGTTTTCGGCAAAAAGCTGGAGAGGTTATTACAAGTCAAATTATGCCCTTTAGTAACACTCAAATTGAATTCCACCATGGGTCACAGGTCTAAATGGCATCAAAATAAAAAGATTTTTAATTGGCTTTAGCCCTTGCCGGTCGTCTCAATGGGCTCCGTTGGTGTCCCTGCAGAATAGACTGTTGTGAAATGATGATGTGATCACAAATTAAGCTCTGAAATCTATGAATACATGAAATCAGAGGATGGCGTTATTCTCTAAGGAACATAAATGTGTGCTGTATTGACTGACCCACTGTGCTCTTGAATGAAAAAGAAAATGTCACACTAAAAACCTTTAATTAGCACAGCAGAAGGGTGAAGGATGGATTTAAAATGCCTTTTATGCTCCTAGATGAGTACTGTCTGATTCAAACATCATTCTTTTTATCTATCTCCTGACAATGTGTGTGTTGATACATCCACGTGTTCAATAAACATTTCAGGGGGCAGCTTGTTCTCGGCCGTCATTCCTTCACTCACTCCTCTACTTTTATTGAAATGAAAAATCATATTCTGCTGCTAATATCAAATTTGACCTGTCTACCTTGGCTAGCTACTGTGTTTCTTTCTTTCTTTCCCCTTGCTTTTTTTCCCATTTGCCTGCCTCCCTCTAAAATCAGAAGACCTTCTAGGCCTTCAGAAAAGTCCAAACATTTCAGCATTTCAAATGTCATATTTAATTTCTTTCATTTAATTACTTTTCTCTTCAAACTCTAATTTTGGCCTCATTTTCTACCATGTTTGCTTCCGAAGAGAAAGATTTACTGTCCTGAAAATGTCAAAACAGAGCTATCCAATCAGATTGTTTGGGGCTGTTAGGCAGAGAAAAGTTAGCGCAGGCTGACTGATTGAAGTCACAAGGGGGGGGGGGGTTCAAAAAGCAGGGTTTAATAATAATAATAATAATAATACATTTAATTTATAATGCACTTTACATTTGGATCAAATCTCAAAGTGCTACAGAGCAAAAGCAGATAAAAGCATCAATAAAAAATAAAATAATAACTATATAAAAGCCTTACCAAAAACCAGCAATGTTAATTAAGGTTATAGGTTCTGCTAAAAAG